>MU221661.1:42020-67331 GCA_018584345.1 Thuja plicata
TGGAAACAAAGCCTGAGGTGGTATATGTACCTGCACAACCACCACCATTGCAAATTGAAGATAAGCCTAAATCAGAGGAAGTAGTGGAACAAGAGGCAGATGAAGAAAAAGGAAATGCAATTGCTCTAATGGCATTGAATGGTGTGCTGCAACACAGAATTGAGATTTTAAAATACAAAACTGATGTTGTACTCAATGCATACAACAAGTTGTTGGCTTTGCATACTGAGGTAATGGGGTACCTTTCCATTCTAATCCCTTACTTTACTAAGTGGTCTACTAGGGTAAAGTTATTTGAAAAGTTAGCATCTTTACAAACCCTAAGAGCAGATTTGCCTGAAATAGTAACTAAAGTTGAAGATGAGATCAAAAGAGTCAATATTTCTCTCTCATTCTTTAAAGGAAAATTAAGCCAGATAGAGGTTAAGTTGAGCCTCTTTTCAAATGATTTTAATACGTTTATTCCTTCCTTAAGGGGAGATGATGATCAAGTGAAGGCTCTAGATGCCTAGGGGAATGAATTTGACTACAAGATGCCTAGTGATGAGGCATTTCTCTTGGGAACAGATGTTCATATAGAAGGATTCAATAAAATATTGGATGAGGCTTTCAAAGTAGAGACTGACATCAACAAATTCCTACTTGATGTCAAGAATATCACTGATGCTAGATGGGATAGACAAAAGGTGCAAGTACAGAGTACTCAAGACTTCAAGTGGCCATCGGATGATGAAGTGAAAGCATGGGAGTTGATGACCACGCCCAAGAGAAAGAAGCCAGCAGTATAAGAAGAAATATTGGATGAGGAGTAAAGGTGAACACTTGGCACTGCACTATTTGAGATAAGAGGGACAGTTATTGCAAAAGGAGAATGTAGATGAGTATGCAAGCATAGCTATCCAGACTCAACATAAATACTACCAGCTACCATCTATACAAATCTGATTGCAGTCGCCAGATCGAGAGAAGAACAAAGAATATTTGTTTCCATCTTTTGACTCAGTCGCTCCATCACTTCTTCTTTCTTTTATTTATTTATAGTTTAGGGTTAGGTTTTCTATGACCATCCGAAGCTTGTTGCATCCAAAATATCAAGGGATTCCAAGATGGTCAAAAACCTATATATAGAAAAAGAGTTGTAATTGTAAAGGGTCTTTGATGTTGGAATTTTTTGGAACAGGAGATAATATATTGTAGAATTCAGATGTTCTGAATTGGCGTCTATCTTTTGAAGTTGCAAAATATTTCGTGTATGGAAGCTGGATCATATAAATAAAATACGGTGCAATTTTACTCTCTTCAATTGTTGTCTCTTTATTCTCTGTGTATGCTCTTTTATGTTTAAGTTTGCAAGTCATTCTGAAGCATTTTGGTTATTAGGTAACTATCTAATTACTTGCAAGTTTCTTTTGAGGAAAGAACTAAGTTTTGTGAGTAGTTTCAGGGAGCATACTAATTTTTTTAAAGATTTGATACAATCGTTTAGAGGTAAGAGGGTGATTTGTAAGGTAACTTATCTGAATTGCATGTGGGTTGTAACGCAGCTTACTGTATTTTTTTTCTATGAGATCTTAGTTTATTTGACTCTGTAACCCAAAGGATAGGCACTGGTCTAGAACTTGGTCTGATAATCTATCATTGTCCAAGTTATTTCAAGGTATCAAAACCAAATTAATCAAAATACTCTTGTTACTAAGAACAAACAAACTAAACTCAGTAAGGACTTATGTCAGTAGGAAAATGTCCATTTTAGTGATTCCTTGAAGAGTGAATCATTAGGTTATCCCTCCTAAAATAAAAGGAAGAAGGATGAAAATCCTTGTCTCGCTGGTGTATGTTGTTAAAACCATAGCCTGGCTTATAGTACTCTCTTTTAAATTAGTTATTGCAATCTCTTGAGTATTATACAAGTTATTACAGTGAGGTTTTTGGCACATAACCTATGAATGAACAAATCCACCAAACATATAGGCTAAAAATATCAGTGATCTTTAAAAGGAAATACCTGCCTGAGTATGTGGAGCTCAAAAATGAAGGAGGTGATAATGGATATCCCCAGTGTTATCAAATACCTAAGCAATTAGCTTTTTTCTTGCATAAAAGAGGTTGCAATAAGGTGTACAAGGTATACTATCATATTTAGGTAAGTGGTGCAAGAAAAAGAGCTAACACAAACCACCAATTTCAACAATGCAACATTATAACAACAAACTCCATTCCAAGGCTTAACACAATAGGTCTCTATGTGACCCAAAACATGGAGTGAAGGTGGACCAATTACATGAGAGGAGAATTTTCCAAATAAAATAGAAATTTTACAAAGCTTCCTCAAGCCACAAAACCATCTCATATCCTTTTATTTTTATTTACAACAACAATAGAAAAATCCATTACATATGACCCCCAAGGATTTCAAGCCAACAAGTATCTCATTATGCCCTCCATTGCACAAGCAAGAATGGCATCATCAATCAGCCTCTAAGAGATCAGGCTCGATCTTGGGGAACCAAGTATAGATAGGGTTACACTCATGCAAACCACCAATTTCAACAATGCAACATTATAACAACAAACTCCATTCCAAGGCTTAAGACAATAGGTCTCTATGTGACCCAAAACATGGAGTGAAGGTGGACCAATTACCTGAGAGGAGAATTTTCCAAATAAAATATAAATTTTACAAAGCTTCCTCAAGCCACAAAACCATCTCATATCCTTTTATTTTTATTTACAACAACAATAACAAAATCCATTACATATGACCCCGAGGGATTTCAAGCCAACAAGTATCTCATTATGCCCCCCATTGCACAAGCAAGAATGGCATCATCAATCCCATATTTGATGATTTATCCCTCTCCTCCTTGAGGAGAGACTCTACACTCTAATGTTTTCCAAATACCCTTCACTCCCAAGGCTACTCTTCCCTCCCACGGGTGAGTGTGCCTTGAGACTCCCATTATCATATTTGCAGCACAAAATAATATCTCGCAAGCGAGAAAGAAAGGTTTCTATGAAAGAAACAACACAAACTCCACAACAAAATCCTTTGCAAAACCTCCATACACATAGGAAACTTAGCAACAAACATGAACAACATAATCACAAAAACTTTACAAAACATTCATATCCAATATGTCTTACTCATATGAACATAGCAACAAGGAGATGGTCCAACCAACCTTTTTCTCAAGAAATGGCATAATGGAGATTGATGAAGAGCCCCAAGTCCTATCACATCCTCCTTGTCCAACTTCTTAGTTTTTCTCCAAAATTGGAGAGGGGTGAACAAGCTCTAAGTCTTTGTAGATCCACTAAAAATGCTCCACACATCTCCCACCATCCTCTAGGAAAAAGTCAAGGGTTTCTATTGGTTGGTCATTCCCAAAACCCTTGCAAGGTTTCTAAAAATGGGTCTTATGAAAGGTGTCTTTTAAAGTGGATCCATTAACTTGCATCTAAATGGAGGGTTGTCTACCCAAGACCATGCTTCCAAAATTTTATTTTTGTCCATCTTGGAAAACCAACTCTTGAAAGGGTCTTAAAGTCTACTATGAGTTGTGCTAGGGTTAAAAATTACCCTTACTGATAGATATACCAACTGAGTTTCCTAAAAAAAAACCCAAAATCAATCTTAGGTGTCATTTTAACCCCTAAAAAACCCACCTTAATCTCACCTACGAATTCCAAGTGATATGACCTTAACTCAAGCTCTGTAACCAAGAGGTTTACATTTCATTGCCACATATACACAATACAAGTACCAAGTGACACTATACAAATTCACATTACATGACACATGGTATATCCACCTGGGTGTCTATACAATTTACAATTCACAATCAACAATTTACAATTTACAATTTAACATACACTCAAGCATAGACTAGTACAAAATAAATCACATTACGATGAGGTTTTTCCTTTTTATTAGACATAAGCTTTGATTTTAGTGGTTTTACAATGGTATAATTGTGGTTCCCTAATTTATTTCCATGGTCAATATCCTACACAACTAGATCCAAATATCAGTAGTCCAAGGAAAAATCATACATATAATTAACACAAATATAATTTCCTGATTCCAATTCAATACACCCAAATCAAACACTCAACAACATTGCTATAAAAATTAGTTAAACCAATTAGCCCTGATGCAATATGATGTAACATAGAATCACCAATATTAGTAAAGGAGAAAATAAAGATCCAGTCTGATCCAATGAAATGTAAATCTATAATGCACCATCATAATAATTCACATACTAGGTTTGCCAAGAAGATAAATGAATAGCTATGATGACCCGAGCATGGTCTCTCAAATACCTAGCACAACTATAGAGATAGTCACAGAATGATACAAAGGTTAAATTTAACCAAGTGCATTACATAATTCCTTATGCAAGAATATCCCAACATCAAAAGAACATCTCAACCAATCATACCAAAACATAACATGACTTCACCTAACATCGTGAGTCTAAGGTAGGTCACATTAATCAAGTAGACACAGATAACCCCAAGGGTACAATCTCACAAGGGTACAACATGGTCATTAATACAAGAATAAATTAAATCCTCACCCCTAAGTATGTCAAACATAGAAGGCAAACAAAGGAGGCTCTACTGAATGTTCGAGAATACCAGATCTGCCCACATCTGATCCAAAGACTCTGTAACCTCTTCCTCCATATAGAAAAATAGGGAAAAGGGTCTATTAAAGGGGGTTGACTTGGTAAAATCCCCTATTTAGGAATTGACCTCATAAATAAAATAGAATTTCATAAAATAAATTATATATAAATGCAAATAGTATATGTACCTTGCATAAGCCATCATGGATGAATGTAGAAATTGCTCAATTCCATGAAGATATTTGAATATTCTTGAAATCCAAAGGGTTGAACTTGCAATCTATTTTATAATTAAGGAGGCCCTCATAAATGCATAAATTTATTAATATCACTCCTTGATCTTTAATGTAGATATGTCTGATAGCACGTACAAAGGAGACAATGATGGAAGGATAGATATTCTTGCTTTGTTGATAAATCCTCTACTCTTCCATTATGGGACAAAAACTTGCATCAATTGGAGAAGATTTATTTGAACTTGAATGATCCTGAAGAATTGGAGACCTTGGGATCTTGACCTTAGGTGTTTTGATTAAAATATTGAATCAAATTGTTCATGCTTTCTTGAAAACTTGAAAGCTTGATTGTGAAAGATGCTTACATATGATTGCGATATCCAAAAAGGGGAAAGATAAGGGATTTTTATACTAACTAAATATTTTTAGTATTCAAATCTAATCTAGGGTGACCACAAAAGGAAATACCTAGAGAAAACCACCGCATTGGGCACCTAGGTTAAAGTTGGGGTCCAAAACCCAGGGACATGTCATCATTTGTGACCTATCCCATGAAGATGTCATCATTGGTGACATGTACTTGGGAAAATGGGCTCAAATTCAAAGTTCAGATTAGGGATGGTGAAAAGGAGTAGGAAACATAAATTTAGCTTACTAGTATCAAGCATAATGGATATTTGGATCTCAAATTCACCAAAATGGGTCTAATGGGTCCTAATAAAGAAACCTATCATGGGTGCTAACTTTTTAGGATGATACACCACTCAATGCACCTAAATAAATTTCAGCAAGATTGAGGAGATGATCTCGATGGGAAATTATATGTATATAATTAGATTTTATAATAACCAAAGCTTCTTTAATTACCTGGATGTGTTTATGGGAAGATTCATCTTCTTTACTTGTTTGTCTTTTCATAATTTGTTCATGCACTAGCTTATTTTCAATTAGCTTGTGAGCCTCATCAAAATGAGTCAATGAAGGAACAATTTGGTCTTCACTGATTTTCCAAACTGGGAAGGGTATTGGATTTCTGTAGCAAGGTTGATTCACAATGTGAATCCTCATACTAAGCCTAGAAAACATGACTAACATAGTTGTTCTCATCCATGATGTCATCTCAGTTATCTAGTTCAATACTCTCAATGTCATCTTTTGTGACCAATTATGTAGATGAAATTGTAACAACACTATAATCACCCTCATTGGGCATGCCCATAAATTGTGTGAAGGAAAGGTCATATATTTCCTTGGGAAGAGTGCAATACTTATCGTAGATACTCATAATTTTTTCATTAGTTACCTTGGAAAGAGGGCTTGTACTTGTTGATGGAGATGAAACCTAAGAATGCCTAGCTTTCCTTGAATGTACATAATCTCAATAGTGGACAATATTGATTGTCCTATTATATTACTCTTAGCTTTGTATGATCCTTTGTTATTTTCTCCCATTGGGCACTATTTCCTTCAATAGTGAAGCTGGAAGGAAAGTAAGTAACAATCTAACATTTTTAATTCTTGCCATTAATGTCCATAGAGCTGAAGCAAACTGATTTCTCTGTGATGCACTAATAAACCCCATAGGCTAGCAATAATGGGGCTCTTATACCACTAAAAGATGTCAACTAGGATTGTGTGTAATGTTCTATACCAATGATTTCACCATGGCCAACAATATTGTGTACGGACGACACTAATCCAACTTTGTATAATTTCTCACTTCCTTCTACATACGGTCCTTCCTTCCCTGAATATGATCTCTCACCTCACCGTACAGTGTCTCAATTACACATATAGATACAAACCTCATACTCCAATATGGTCATGGCCATAAATTTATTGATCACAATGCACACATCCATCAATCTTCATATGGTCTTGTATGCTCATCACACACCACTTCTGTTGCGTACAACCAATTATCTACACCGGTACTATAGTAGCCAGTTCATACAACTACCACTTACACCTCCATACAGTCCTCCCTAGATGATTCCACGTATATGGTGATCTCCACCATACACCCCTATGGATTTGTTTGTTCTGTGTTTTATAATAAGGTGAATGCATTGGTGATGGTCTATTTAGAATATCATAGTTGCACAAAATAGTATTTCCAATGGTGTATAGATAAATGGATCAACATAGGGATACTTTCACCAATAGAGTAATGATATCTTCAAATGATATAAATGTTGTTAACTATTACAAACTTTTCTTCATGTGATTATTTCACAGATTTGGACCTACCAACATAATAGGGTGAAAAGTTATGCCCATAAAAATTTCAAATACACAATAAGGAGAGTCTTGCACCTCCAAAACTGCAACAATGTTGAACTCCAACTAGAATTCACATATACATAGGAAACATAAAATTCACTGTACCTACAACAATGTCAAACTCACCCATAAAAAAGGGCTTTAAGAAGTTTCCCGAAGGGTTACAAATGAGACGACATGACTTATTATTCTATAACTAATAAATTAAAATGGCCAATAATATATTATTAATTTTGGGGTCATTAAAATAATTAGAATAATTGAAGTTATTTAACTATTTTTGGGACATTACAGTCCTCCCACCCCATGATTTTCTTGTCCTCAAACAATTGTTGGCTCGGATGCTCAAAGATCTATTCGCTTTCCCATGTGGAATCTTAAATGGGAAATTCCTTTCATCAAACTAGATACTCCCTAATGATGTGTGACCTCAATTTCATTTCTCTTACATTGATGATCTCTACACAGTCTAGAATAATTTTTCCTATGTCAATAGGTGGAATTTCCTTGGAAACCATGACACACTGACCTATTGCCTTCTTGAGGCATGAAACATGAAATATGTGAATTTGACTCCCTATTGGAAGTTCCAACTCGTAAGCAACTTCTCCCACTCTCCATAGCACCCTGTAGGGCCCATAGAATTGAGGCCTCAACTACTTGGGTCCAGTTTTCTTCAAGGAAGACTATCTATATAGCTTTAGTTTGAGGTATACAAGATCTCTTACCTCAAAAATTTGTTCAATCTAGTGCCTATCAACATCCATCTTCAAATTATTTTGATCCATCTAGATGTTATCATTGAGAGACCGAAGTATATCCAAAATCTCTCACAACCAGTCCTTGGCCCTTGGTGTACAACTATCACCTAATTCTAGATCCACAAATGATGAAGGCTTATATAACCATAAAGTTCCTTCAATAGTGACATACCTATTGATATGTGATAGTCATTGTTCTAATAGTGTTCTCCAAAATGAAGCTAATGGTTCCTCCGATAGGCCTCTAACCACTTGTTCACAATCTTCATCTCATCATCTGTCTAAGGGTGGTAATTCATGCTTGGTGACAAGTTTATACCTAGAAAGAAAAAAAGTTTCATCTAGAAAGTGTTGAGGAAGTGGCAATCCATGTCGCTGACTATGTTGTGCGAAAGGCCATATAAGCGGAATGCCTCTTGAAAAAATAACTAAGCCACCTGAGCTTCCTTAAATCTTGTGGGAATCACAAAGAAATGGGAAATTTTTTCCAAAGGATCCACCATGACATAAATGCAATCCTTTCCCTAAATCTTGGGAAATCCATTGATGAAATGCATCGAGATGCTTTCCCATTTCTAATCAGTTATAGGCAAAGGTTGAATTATCCTGACAAGAAGGATATGCTCAGAATTGTTATATTGTAAAGTGGCACATTCCCTCATCTACTATAGTACATAATATTTGAGGCCCTTCCAAGAAAACCTCTGCCAAATTTGTCTATAGATATTGAGGTACCTTGGGTGTCCTATCAGATGTGAGTCATGAAATTCCATCAAAATCCTATCCCTCATCTTTGATTCAGGTACCAAATAGATTCTATCTGTGAAGTAGATGATGTCGTCAAGCACCTTGTACCTATCATACAATATCTTATAGTCCATCAATTGGCATGCAAACGTGTTCTTGGATTACTCAACCAACAAATGTGTCTTCTAATCCACCAAAATTTGTGATAGTGAGAATATAACAAGTCTTCCTGATAGGGTGTCAGCTACCACATTACTCTTCCCCTTCCCACACTCAATGTCAAATTTATACTATCATATTTTGATCACCCATTTTATTGTCGCTCATTCAATTCCTTCTTCTCTATAAATTATCTCACACTCTTGTGGTCTATCTACAAACAAACTTGTCTCCAATGAGGTACTGTCAAAACTTGGCCAGTGTGTGCATGATGATGAGCATCTCCTTATCATAGATTGAGTACAATCATTCAACTCCTAAAATTTTCCAACTCTCAAAGGAAATGGGACCTGAAGGTCTTTCATTAGTACTTATCCAATGCTTTCTCTCAACACATCACACTCCAAGATGAATGGTCATGTGAAAATAATAAAGTTGTAACTGGAAAAGCATCCATTTTCAATAAATTATTAGCATATCAGGATGAGAAAATAGCCTAACCAAACACTTGGGAAATTACTAAGAAGAAATGGAAATTACATAAAAGCATCTTGCATAGATCCTCACTTCCTATCAGGTTTTGATAGCCCTGATGAGGTCCTCACTATAATTCCCATGAATATTTCTCTACTATTAGTCAGGCATCCATAGTCCCAATAGAGATATTCGCAATTTCCTGAAAACTAAATATTCAATGATTGCTCTCTCTTTTTCATTATTTGAAAGATCCTGACTAAGATTGTGTGTTGAAAATCATTGACTTTAATTGGAAATGTAATATTTGACCAGTGAATATAATTTTTTTTATGTTTTATGCTATTATGATTTTTTGGGTTTCTTAGTAATTTTCAAATATTTTTGTACTTTTTGCAAATATGTGAAGAAATAAATAACTATATTGAAAGAAGTGACTACAATCTAATTCCAAATAAAATAAAATCACACCAACTCCTTAGTTTTCAAACAAATGATCATTCCAAGAATTTGTACTAGCTCAATAAAGCACTTTTGATTCAATATGTACGTGTAATACATACACAAGTATTGATTTTCACCCATATCACATTGCTAATAGTTTCCCAAGGCTAGCGTTAGCTAATATAGGTTGTCTATCATATGAATTTGAATTCCAAGTTCCTAACATTGACTTCTACAATTATTTTTATTGTAGAAGAAATTACAAACACGTTGTGTCTGTATGGTAGCCTTGGAGGTTTCTACTTTGCTATCAAATGATTACCAAACTATCACTATTGCCTCCTATACTAGAAATATAAAATTATATGGCCTTTATACCTCCACAACCTTGGAAGATACACAAAATAACCCTTCCTTAGTTAATGACATCAACTTATGGGTCTATATGTATGGTCTAGAAAGCTACAATCCACTGCAAATATCCTAATTCATATGATAGGTGATGAATTTATGCTCCCTTTCTATCCAATATGAATTACTAAAAAAAACTTCAAGTACAAATTTCTCTAGTAAGCTGATAACAATGAAATTCCTTTCTTCTGCAATTTGGAGTGTCGTCCAACGTGGCAAAATCTCATGAGTTTTTATTCCTGAGATTAGGATTTGTTGAAAACCCTTTTTAGATCTCTCCACAATTGTTGTAGATGAAAATTCTCAAACTTGGATGTGTAAAATGACCTCCCAATGCCATTTTAAAAAAAGGTTCAAAACCCTAGGTCATAAATTTTAGGGTTTCAATGATTTCACCTTTATATTTTTTATAAACAACAAACCTTTCTTTAAAAATTGACGCCTAAGACACTATATTTTATTATTATAGTTTTTTCCCTCCTTTATTACAACATTCTATGCTCATACACCTAGGAGAAAGGGGAATATTTATTATAACTTATTTTATATTATAAAGTGATTATAATATAATGTTAATATTTATTTATTTAGATCCACAGCTTAAGAAATATTTAAATATTTCCTCTTTTATTTCATTAAATGCAATCTCAAACTCAGATCTTAATTCTCTCTGAAGCAGTGTGATCCTTGATGATGATTGAATGCTACAAGCTAACTAGCAGTTCTTCCTTAAAAAGAGGAGCTTGCCCTAAAAATCAAGAACCTCACTCCAAACACTAGAAACTGCTAAAGATGATCATGTACTTCTTTTTGGTCCCTTGGGTGGTTGTCCAGTCAATAGCTAGTTCTCCTTAAAAATAGGAGACCTCCCTAAAAAGTAGGAAAAGTCATTTGAAATCTGAAAATGGCTCAGAGAGTCCCTGCAATGCTCTGTGATCGTCAAAATCAGTCCCCTAATCCTATTGTTGACCTATGGGAACTCAAGTGATAGATCAATTATTTTCTCATCTATCTATTACCTAAGAAAGAAAAATCATAGTCCTCCCTTCCCAGAGATTACTTGTCCTCAAGAAATCTGAACCTACACACTAAACACAAATTTCCAAATCCCATATCCATCTCAGGAATACTACTCACCAATCTCTGGCACCACTCTGATATAGTTGATCATATTTTCATGCTCCATCATTCTGGAAAACACACTATTAATCATAAATGTTTTAGGATCCCAGATGTGAGAATTAGAATATATCCAAAGACAAAAAAGATAAGCATGCATGCATGTATAAGTCCACCAAAGGAAGTGCCTCCAACCTATTACCAATTCCCTGAAACATAACTATGCATGGGAAATCTCCACTAGAGTCCCACAAACAAAAGGACCATCCACCTTTCTAACTGTCTATAATATACCATGTCCTTGTAGACTAATTATAGATAAAATGTCCAACTTCCACAACATTGCCTCTCTAACCTATATCCAAATTCAATGGCCATACTAGAGAAGCAAACTTGCAACCCTGTAGGACATGCCCTCCTCCCCAATGAATGGAAACGTACCAAACCAAGCATTCATCCCAGACCTATGCATCATTTGGAATAGAAATTCTATTGTAGGTGTTTTGAATGGAAAACAAAATGCATCCCACACAATGTAACCATAATATGATGCACTAACCGACAACCCTGGAAATCCTCAATCGGCACAAGGATTCCATAACTCTCTCTCTTTACGAGGACTCGCATAATGCAAATCATTATATTAAAAATTCACACCAACAAGCACAATAATCATACCAGACTCATCAGCCCTATACTAAATATATCTACCCAAGTTTCATCATCATACTCAACTTTTGTTGCGTTAGAGCTACTAAAGACACTGAAGAAATCATCATGACAATGTGGTTGAGTCCAAACTGCGTGAAGAGGAGAATGATTCAAGGAAAACCCATCAGCACTGCCTTCTTTTCTTATGTAATCCATGACCATATTGATACAAAAGTCTCTATCTAAGGCTGATTTGTAATCAACATCATGCGCATGTGTCAAATTAGACTAGGCAACCACCTCCTGGTTGCAATTAGTACTACTCTAGGTACTCTCCAAGATCAAGAGTTGGGAATGTTTATGGAGTCTAGGATCAAAACAAACAAAAGGTTACATGAGGACTTAGAGTAATGAATTATCTTTAATTTTAATCTATATGTAGGTTATTTCATTTTTTTTGGTGGGAAATATTGATTATTGTTTTTAGATAGCTCTGTAACCTAGGGTTTCTTGAGGGTTTGTGTAAATAAAATGTTTTCTTCTAAGCCACTCCACTGGTATAGTTTCTTGTAACTTGTTGGAATGGAAGTTTTAAATGTGATCTTAATGTTTATGTTGTTTTCACATTAGGATAATTTTGTTTGGATTTTTTTGAAGCATACAGTAGCTTTATATCTCTATGTGTCAAGCAAGTTTATAAGGAGGAAGTTGTAGTTTTTTAATAAAAATGTGGAACCTAAGTATTAAACCTTCAGTTTTGTCTATTCTTTGTCCAAACTAAATAATGGAATTTTTTGGTGAGTCTAGACTCATTCAAGGGAGCTTCCTTTGATAAAGTGGCCTGATTAGGCCTTGTCTTAGATATGGTTGACCTATTTTGGGATATTTGCTTCAAAACAACACCTAGAAAGTTTGACATATGTTATAGACGTTAGGAATGAGTATTCAAAACCTTAAGACTTGATTTTTCTTAAGGAATGTGTCTGGATAAACATCCAATAAAGAAACAAAACAAGGCTATAAGTCGATTATCAATTTTTTTTATAGAAATTCGAATAGTTGAGTGCATGGACCCGATTTTATTGTTTGTCTGTTACAATTTGAATGTTATATGGTTCTAAGATTGTAGTCATGATCTTGAAGCATGTGTTGGTAAACATATACATTTTTTATGGAAAGTACGTAATTATGGAGAAACTAGGATGTATGGATATGAGAGAGTTGCTTCCAAAACTTGGTGGAATGTTGAATTGTGTTCAAACCTTTTGATTGTGTGAGTTGTGTGATTCTAAGATGCTCCACATTAGTTTGGTATCATATCCAATTAATAATTAAAGATTGGGAAGAGTGGATGAAATTTGGTTTCGGAAAGAGTAAAGTCAAGATGTCACCTAAAGGTACCTCTATATCAAGGGACATTTAGGAGTTGAAAGAGAAGATGCTCTTGAAAATGAGGCTCTACAAGGAGTCTCAAAAAGAAACCTTAGCGTGGTTAGAAAAATAGGAGAAGAACCAAAGAAGAGGAATTTTCAGTGGTGACAAAATTGAGGAGGACTAGGGTGAAGGTAGAAACTCTCAAGAAAAGTTTCAATAGGTGGAAGAACCAATAGTGGAGCCTGAGGAACACCTATGGGGAAGGTTGAAGTTCCAATGTATGTAGGAAAAATGGATAGTGAGGAACTCTTGGGATGGATAGATGCTCTTGAAATTATCTTTGAGTTTGGAGAGATAGATGATACCAATAAGGTGAAATATGAAAAGACTAAGTTGAAAGGTCTAGCACTCACATCATGGAATTATGTTCAAGAAGAAAGGGTTAAAGAAGTTAAGGCAAGGATAACCTCATGGGATAGAATGATTTAAAAAATAAAGACATAATTCCTATTGGTGGACTATGATGTTAAAACCTTTAGGAAAATCCTAAATATTAAGCAAAAGGACTTGGATGTCATGTTCTATACTCAAGAATTTCATAAGAGAGCAGTTTGAAAGAAGGTAATCATGAGGATGAGGTTAAGAAAATTGCAAGGTAAATCAATAGCTTAAGACTTAAAATATACAAGATGAAATGACTCGCTACCCCAAGAAGCATGGAAGAATGCTTCCAATCAGATTCCAAAGAAGAGGAAAAGATTAGGAGGAGGAAATAATGGAAAGAAAGGGGTAGAGTAAAGATCAAATTTTAGAGGTACGGGAAACTTTTGAGGTAGAGGAAAGTCATACAAGAAGTAAGGAAAGTAGAGTGGCCATCAAGAACAAGGTGGAAAACATTAGACGAGTTTTGATTCAAGGAAAAGGTTTAGGGGAAGAAGACCTAATGGAAGGGGATATTTCAATGGTCAAGGAAAATGTTCAAATGCCTTCTCTGGTTTTTGCTACAATTTCAATCAGTTTGGGCATGCTTCCTTTAAGTTCCTGATCAAACAAGGTGCTAGCTCCCATGATGATGAGAGAATATCAAAAATCATCCATGAAGAGGAATATCAGAGTGTTAATTCTCCTTCACATCAACCCAAATGCCAACCTGAGATAGGAGAACTCATGATGAGGAGAACCCTAATTAACGTCCTAGCTACCAAACAACTACCCCAAAGAAAGTACTTATTTAGGACCACATGAAAGTCACATAAAAAGGTATGAAAGTTTATCATAGATTATGGTTCTATTGATAATTTAATGGCATTAGAGATGGAAGACAAATTAAATTTGAGGAGACACCCTCATCCTACACCATATAAGTTAAGTTGGCTCAATAAAGGACAAGTTATAGTGGATGAACAACCTTGAGTAGAATTTAACATAGGGACATATAGGGAAATAATATTATGTGTTATAATCCCTATGGATGTATGGGTAAAAGAATAATAAACTGTCACCCTTTTACAAAGGAAAAGGTTAACAACACCAAAACTATAAAAACTTTAAGGGCATAAAAGTCACATTTCTGTTGAGAATTTGAAGATGATATAAACTAATGAAATGTGTGAAATAGGATGAATTATATGCCTATAATTAAAAAAAAATTAAACCAAAATTAATATGTTTTTTGAAAATTTTACGTCTATTTTTCATTTCATTAAAAAATATTGTAAATCAGGGAGTTTACTTCCTGCCAAATCATTATAAGTAAAATGTTGTTTTTCCTCCCATTTCAGAATATATCTTAGATGAAATGTATAGCTAGTGCAGAAAAAAGAAAGAAGTGTTTTCGATGTATAGTTTTCCCGTTAGAAGTATTCAAAGTCAAACTTACTTGAAATCAATATTTTTTCTCTCCTGTCATTTTTCCCAAGTCAAAACTATACCAAAAACCAAATAAATTAGATATTATTGAAGAGGACTCTCTTCTCTAGTGTTATCTATGATTTTAAAAATTTCTAAATTGATTTAGAGTCCTTTTATATTTTTCGAATCAACGACTTCTCAAAGCTTTATATACCTACATGTAGTTTTTTCATGAATTTGTTCAACATTTTTCACTCGAAACAATATAAAATTTAAATGTCAAGAATCATAGTTCCGAGATCTAGAAAAGGGTACTTTCACTTTTTTGACATTTTCTAGTTTGAGAAGAGAAAGGAACAACAAAATTATAAACTTCTGGATTTGTAGTGTTTTTGGAGGTTTGGCTGCTAACACTGCATGCCACCTAGTTATACTCGACCAAGTCTAACTCAGCCAAGTAGGACTCAGTCGAGTCTATCTGGGCTGAGTAACCTTAGTGGTTGGCCCCCTGCAAGCACTCACATGGGCGACCCACCCTTTCAAAGAGTGGTATATATAAAATTTATTTTTAAAAACAAAATATCAATTGTGAATTTGAATCCTTATTTTAGAATATAAGGGTTTTTAAAGCTAGGAGGCTTTATTTCAAGCAAGGTACAAAGGAATTTTGTGAGCGGAGGAGTGTGAAGGCATTTTTTTAGTCAAGAAGGATTAAATAAAAAAATTAATTCTTCTATTTGATCAATGGGAAATAAAACAACTAGAATAGGGAAATATGATCGTAAAAGGGATGACTAAATAAAAGGTCATACAAAACTTATCGAAGAGAAACCGGTCAATGTTGAAGAAGAACCTATCGATGTTGAAGAAGAACCAATCTATGGTGAAGAAGGTGTAACTCAACTAGGGGAAGATATTAGTAGTCGAGGTATACATATTTATCCTACAATGAAAAATTTGATAGAGATGAATGAGGAATTACTTGTCAATCAAATTGCACTAGAGCAACTGATACCTGAAAGAACTATTAAATTGCATGTAAAAAACAAGTGGAGGGAATATTTCAATGATAAAAATGTGGTGAGAAAAGCACAATTGTTTACAAAGTTATTTAGGAAAAGAGAAATGACTCCGGTTTTGGAGTTGTTGGGTGTTAAAAATAGGAAAATTGTAGAAGGTCAAGTAAAGGAAACAATAATTGAAAATTTACAAGATGCATTGAACATTATTAATAGGACAGATCATAGAGGATTTGATTCAAATGCTGCTAGAAGAGCGTTGATGACTATGATTTCCAGTAAGAGATTGACATATAAAAATCAAGTTTGAGCAGTTTCTAATTTACTCAAGGTATCTTGAAGAGATGTTCAGAGATATATTTGGAAGAGAAATGTGTTGCATATGGACATTGAAAAGAATTAAGTACAGATTTGTCGAGTTCCTTGAAAAGACAATTTTTGAAGACATAAGAAGACAGGTCATTAAAATTTGGACCAACCACTCTCGTGTTTCTTCCAATAGAAGGGAAACTATACAGATGAAAGCTGAGAAGACCGGTATGAAGATTTCACATCCATAAAATTTTGTCAATACCACATAAAGTGAACTATTTGATACATTCAAACAAGAATTTTCAAATGTGAAAATAGGTCAGAGAATGTTTGAGATGTTGCACCATTGCTTTGTATGCATAAATAAGGTTCATGAAACATGTTGTTGTCAAAATCATGTTGAGTTTCACTTATAATTGCAATCATTTAAAAAGGTTATGGCAGTGCTTAATCTAGATATAGTTCCTGGAAGTACAACAAAATTTGTGAAGTCCATTTTATGTGATAAATTAGAAGACTTGGGTGAATTCATTGTCCAATGTATAAAAAATGAATGCAATGATTGTGGAAATTTACATAAATTTCTTTTATAATTTGATAATATTGATGTTACAACACTAGTTCAATGGAAGAGATTTGAATATGAGAAATACCAAGTGAAGATAGGACAAGAATAAAAAAAATTGCATTGAAGGAGATTGAATTACCATACCTTCAGTTCATGGATAGATTTTGATCTATGATTTACCAACATATCCAACATTGTCATGGTGTACGATGGAAAGCTAAAAAGTTTCATGATTCCAAAAATTATTTCCCACCTAATTGTATTCTTTCAGTTGTAGATTTTGTGGAGAACTATACATTTTCTCCTCAAACAGAGCTCCAAAGTCAATATTATCATTATGATCAAGTTGCAATATTTTTGCATGTAACCTATAGACATGCATAATTTGATTTGTATAAGATAGAAATTATAGATCAAGATGAGCGCATTATCATCAAGGAGGTTCATTTCTATATCAATGATGATAAGGTTCATGATAGGAGCTATGTGTCTCATTGTTTCAGCATGTTTTTCCACAATCTTGTGAGTTGCGGCATAAATGCTTGACAACACTAGATCTGGTCTGATGGGTGTGTGGGAAACTACACTTGAATTATTTTATTTTAGTATTTCAATTATATTAGATCTATTTAAATTATATATAAGTTTTTTAAAATTTTTACATGATTTTATATATATATATATATATATATATATATATATATATATATATATATATAAGTTAAAAATGTTCATTTGTGTGTACATATGTATGAACGTAACTTTAAATTGTGTAGGTCAATTTAAGTCTACAAAAGACTTTAATTGGTTAGACATGCAACATGCTAGACACAATGTTAAGTTTCTTGGGAACTTCTTTGAAAGTGGACATGGAAAAGGAGAGGATGATGGAGAGAGAGAATGTGTGAAGCGTGCACTCCGACAACATGAACTTCAAGGTATGTATACATTTTCAATATTCAACTTGTTTGTAGTATACTATATATGTACGTGCGTGAATTATAATCTTTGTTTGATAGAAATAAACTATTTATATTTGTGTATGTTAGGACTCTTAAACAATTAGGGCTTCCATTGAATATTTTCAGATTGTTACAGAGTGATTCCTGTCTATTTTTCACATGAGTGGGTTGCAGAGAGGTATTATGGTCGTGTTTTGTTCCCTTTTGGTCGTCTTGGTGGAGTTGAAATAGTCGCTTAGGTCTTTATGTCTTCGCTAGTTTTTTTTGTGCTTTAAACGCCTTAGGTCATATATCCCACATTGGTTTTCCGGTGAAGTAACTTAAAATTTTTATACCCAAGCTCACAATAGGTTAAGTGCTGAAAGGAAAGTGCCTTTTTCGCTGATAGTTTGTAAAGTATTACGGTTAGTGGTAGCCAGTTGGCAGAAAAGGTGGATAATTTTGTGGGCCTGTAGTCAGATGACAAGTTCCATGAGGTGACAGGTGGAAAAAAGATGCGATGGCACAATCCAAGTCATGGTAGGTCCAGTCTGATCATGCAATGGCATGGGTGTGACATGTGTCAAGTTTGACAGGTGGCGAGGTAGGTTCGATGCACACATGGAAGAGCTCCCACCAAGTAAGGTGGTGCCACATGGAACAGCCGGTAGGATAGGTAGGTGGGACCAAAAAAATGATCAATTCAGAGGGTGAAGCATGGCGATGAATGGAAAAGGATCGAGAAAGGTAGATCAAGATCCAACGATGATTCTCTACCGCATGGAGGAAAGATGCAAGGAAGATAAGCATTATGCAGTATCGAAATTCTTGATGCATGTCCAAGGTTGGTAGTAAAGGGCGTGGGGCCTGTGGAAGGATGGAAGGAAAGAAAGGTGGTTTTGAGGCCAAATGGGATGTCACCACATGGAATTCAACAGAGTTTGACCAGGCAAAGATAACTTTTCTTTTTACTTGGTGCCCATATTACATAAAGTTCATCGACGGTTACGTTTTAAAGTTATGACAAGATCTTAATATCGACCGTTGATGTGTTTGGGGCGAGAGGAGTTAGTTGTTGTAATGAATATTGTAAATTTTAAATGTCTCTACACATTTTGGCAATGCTGGCGTGTTCTCAAAATTACAAGGGAGTGGCTTGAGGTCTTTTTGGTCCATGTTTGTCTTAATGGTGTCGTTTCTATGTCTGGGGTTGTGTTCTATGGGTCTAAACACATTCAATGCAACATGGTGGCCTCATGGATCTCTGGTTTCAATTTCTTTTTTAGGATTTTTCTTCCATGCCATTAGTGTTCTACATTGATGTGATTGGATCTTTGCTTGTAGCTTGGCGAGTGGTTTGTTAGGATAGATCTTTTAGTGATCTTTTGGAGAAAGATCAGCTTGCAAGATGATTACAAGTATTTCTTAGAAGGACAGTTATTGGAACCCTATCCTAGGGTTTCCTCCTTCTACTTAAGGCTTTCCAATCTCTATATTGAGGGTTCCATACTTTTTGATCCTAAGTGTTGGCTCAGAATTTTGAGTTCCAGGGATATATCAGATTTGTATCAGACTATATTTCATGATAAGATAGATACTTCTTGATCTTTTGCAAATGATTGAATGTTAGTTAATTCAATCACATTGTTACAAATTTGGAATCACTATACTTAATAAAATTGTCTCAGTTTCAAGTCTCTCCTTGGCTTTCATTGTATATTTTTTGGATTTTCTAGTTCAATACATAGAGTTATTTGTCTGTATGTTCCATTCCATAGTTCTGATTTAGGATCAGATTAAACATGCTTTGGGTTCAAAACATAGATTCACTCGATGTATATCCATAGGGATCTTATAAGCAAGTGTGTGATTTGAGATACGTGTGTTTATGGCTATGAGCCCTTGCCAATAGGTTATCTTCTATTTTAGTACTTAGATTGAGGAAGTTGCCCAATGGATAAGGCACTGATCAAAATCTTTTCTACTCTTTGTTGATGCAGGTCTGATAGATGTTGGCTATATTCTGCAAATTTACATCAAAACCATTACTAAGTTCTTTCATATCCTATGGTGTTTGGTTGTATGTCCTACTTGGTAACAAAGAGTCAATGAATGCCTTGTTAATATTTATCACTTTCTTAGCATTATCCATTATTGTAATCCAGAGTAATAAAAAGTTGTAAAGAGTTGTGTTTTGTCTGGATTAGGTGCACTCACCTTGGTTTTGCAGAGCCAGAAGTGCAGAGCGTAGTCTTGTGCCTATAGTTGGTCTAGTTGTCTTGCAGAGCTTCCATACTCAGAGCTAACCACTCCTAACATCAGTCTCAAGGTATATTGGTGGCTTTAGATAGCATAAACATTTTCAAATGCCAACAAAATGGAGACTCTACTGGGGACACAAAATAAAAAATGATTAGTGAGTGTAGTTGAGTTGTTTCCATGCCTTTCTAAGTCAATACAAGAGTTTGGTTAAAGATTCATGCTTTTCAAAAGGTATTCCTCATGATTTTAAGAGTGAGTCTATTATGCTTGTCTATCATTGTATATTGTCTAAAAGTCAGAGCTCTGAAAATGATACAAATATTATCTCACATTTGGTGAGTGGCGGCTCCACATTCTCTGATTTGCACCAGTGTACATGATTGAAGAAAGACTACAAAGAAGAGGTGAAATTGCAGTGGTAGAGGCAATAGATAATAGGACTCTTGTGACTATGAGAATAGTCAAGAGAGGAATCATAAAATTCCCAATATTGCGGCGTGTTGTGACTTTTCTATTTTTAAAAGGGGTCATAATTGGGGAATGTCTCTCGACTGATTCCTGGAATTTTTCCTCTACAAGGAGGTGGCGACTCTACAAAGTTTCAAAAGGTGATTTGGAGGTGACTTCATATTAGTATCTTGTAGGTGCTACAACACATCCAGGTATTTTACTTTTCAAGGATGTAAATTTTCCCTTATGCAGTAATTCAAGCACTAAGAAAAGGAATAAGGTGTGGATAGAGGTTTGCATGCTTCAAGTTTTGAGTTGCATTTTGCAAAATCATATGGAAGTATTGTATTAGTCAAAATGGGTAAGCTTGAGGAGGATTTTGCATTGTTAGACCAAGGAATCCAAGAGGATTGCATATTGCTGATAAGAATAAAGGTGGGAAGGAGAGGGGAACTACCAATACCTTTATTTTATGAAAGGTTTTGTGATGCATATGATTAGATTCCAGGGGGTAATGATTTTTTAGAGTTTGTATTTATTAGTTCATTTCTAGAACTTTGTTTCCTTGAATCAACCCATTGGCTAGCCTCCTTAAGGGAAGAACGTTATGTGCATACTAGGGATTAGATAACTAATGTTGTAGATTTTGAGCTTGAAGATACACTTGAGGTTGTATCTAGTAGTGCTATTATTGATAATGATAGAACTTATGAAGGAGATGTATCCAGTGTGGATGCTCTCTGTTATAATCATGGAAGTGATGCTTTTTCTTAGTACAAGGAAAAATATTTGTGTAGTCACAAAGAAGAAGATAATTGGATAAGTGAAAATAATGCTAGTGATTGCCTATCAGAGGAGGGTGAAGATGATGAAAATGGTTCACTTCATAGTGAACAAATTTTAGAGTTTCTGTCTTGTGAATATCTCAGATATTCAAGGAGGGATAGCTTTGAACCATCACACCCAACACACATTGAGTTTGACAGAGAGTATGATTCAGTAGGTTATAATTTTGACATACATATGTTTCTATTTCTCCTTGTGCTTCTGCATTACTTGGTTGCAACAAGATAGAATTTGAATTATCAGATTGTGAGAACATCAGTGTTTTCTTTGGTTCAAGGGATGAAGGTATTCATGATACAATTTTAAGTACTGATTGGAATAGTTGTGTATATTTTGAATCTTGTTCTAATTCCAAATATTTCATTAAACCTTTGAAGCATGGTCTTTCAGACGCTCAAGTTGCACTTGTTTTTAATGAGTGTATTGATTTTTTCCCTCCCACCCACCAACAAGTTTATGGTTTGTATAATGTTGATACTTTGCAAGTGGATCCTTTAGAGAATCCTGATATGGATGTGCAAACCAGTGAAGTGGTGAAAATTGATTTCTCTACAAAGGAGAATAAGGATTATGGTGTTGAGTTTTCATGGTATGATGAGGATGATCAACATTCTTCATGTTCAATTTCTGATCTATTCTCCTTTGAGGAACTAGATGTTACAAATAGTAATACCAGCAACTATGCAGAATGCAAGTGCTCTTCTTAGCTAGATGGTATTCCCCCAAGGTGTGGCAGTGAATTGGACAATGTTGATTGTTGTATTTGGTCTCAATTTTTTCAAACTAATGAGTGCAACATACATATGCCACATGTTCCTCTTGTCTGATTTTATTTTTAGCTCAGATGATAGATGTGCTAACTATATTTTCTATGGTGAGCTAATGATGCATGGCAATAATTTGGATCAGGAAGATGAGAGAAATTGTTTCACTTTCCTTCTAGTACAACGAGCATAAAATTTTGTCTATGACAGAGGCAAGTGAAATATGAGATTTTGATGATGGTGTCTTACCATCAAAGTTGGTTTTATCCTTTTCAAATTAAAAAATAAGTTGCAGAGGTTTTGTTTCTTCTGGTAGGAGTAGGTTCTACTTTATGTTGTTCTTTCTTTCCTTGGTTAGGTTTCCTCTCCATTTTAGGGTGTGTTTTAGGTTAGGTTTCCCTTTTGTTTTTTTAAGTGGTCTTCTTATCCCTGAGATTCTGGATCCTTCCTATCCCTACAAGAGACATACATTCCCAGTCAGAGCCATTATTAGGACTGTTAAACAATTAGGGCTTCCATGGCAGATTTTTAGATTGTTGCAAAGTGTTTCTTGTCTATTTTTCATGTGAGTGGGTTGCAAAGAGGTGTTGTGATAATTTTTTGTTCCCTTTTGGTCATCTTAGTGAAGTCAAAACACTCTCTTAGGCATTTATGTCTTCACTGGTTTGTTTTGTGCTTTAAACGCCTCAGGTCATATATCCCACATTGGTTGTGCGATGAAGTAACTTAACATTTTTATAGCCGAGCCCACAATAGGTTAAGTGTCGAAAGGAAAGAGCCTTTTTGGCTAACAGTTTGTGAAGTGTTGTGGTTAGTGGTGGTTAGATGATAGAGAAGGTGGATAATTTTGTGGGCCTTTTCTTAGATGACAAGTTTCATGAGGTGATAGGTGGCGGAAAGGTGCGATGGTGCAATCAGAGTCATGGTACATCCAATTGTATTGCGCAATGGTGTGGGTGTGACATGTGGTAGGTTTGATAGGTGGCAGGTTAGGTTGGATGGATACGTGGTAGAGATCCCAGTGAGTAAGGTGGTGCCATGTAGCACATTTGACAAGATGGTTAGGTGGGACCGAAAAGTGGATTAGGTCAGCGGGCAATGTGTAGCGGTGAATGGAAAGGGACTGTGAAAGGAAAATCAAGATCCAATGGAGATTAACTACCGTGTGAAGGAAAGATTCAAGAAAGATAAGCACCATGTGGTAGTGAAATTCTTGACACATGTCCAAGGTTGGTAGTAAGTGACATGGGGCCTGCGTAAGAAAAAAAGGAAATACAGGTGGTTTCGAGGCTAAATAGGACATTGCCACGTGGATGTCAATGGATTTTGACTGGGAAAAGATAAATTTTCTTTTTACTTGGTGCTCATATTACATAAATTTCATTGACGGTCACATTTTAAAGTTACGAAAAGATCTTAATCTTGGTCGTTGATGTGTTTGGCGCTAGAGGATTTAGCCGTTGTAATGAATATTTTAAACTTTAAATGTCTTTGCACATTTTTGGCATGGTGGTGTGTTCTCAAACTTGCATGGAAGTGGTTCAAGGTATTTTTGGCCCATGTCTACCTTAATGGCACTATTTATATGTCTAGGGTTGTGCTCTATGGCTCTGAATGCATTCAATGCAGCATGGTGACCTCATGGATCTTTGGTTTCACTTTCTATTTCAGGATGTTTCTACCATGCCATGAGTGTTCTACATTGATGTGATTGGATCTTTTCTTGTAACTTGGTGAGTGGTTTTTTAGGATAGATATTTTAGTGATCTTTTGGAGAAAGATGAGCTTTCAAGATAGGAATGCATTGATTAATTGGAAGGGTAGTTGTTGGAACCCTATCCTAGGGTTTCGTCCTTCTACTTAAGGATTTCATTTCTTTGTATTGATGGGTCCTAAATTTTTTATCCTAAATGTTGGCTCAGAAGTTTGAGTTCCAGAGATATATCAGATTTGTATCAGACTGTATTTCATGATAAGATAGATACTTCTTGATCTTTTGCAAATTATTAAATGGTGTAGTTACTTCAATCATATTGTTACAAATTTTGACTCACTATAATTATTACAGTTGTCTTAGTTTCATGTCTCTCCTTGGCTTTCATTGTATGAGTTTTGGATTTTCTAGTCCAATACATAGAGTCATCTGTGTGTATGTTTCATTCCATAGTTCTGATTTAGGATCAAATTAAACATTCTTTGGGTGAAACATAGATTCATTGGATATATATGCATAGGGATCTTATAAGAAAGTGTGTGATCTGAGATACTTGAGTTTATGGCTGTGAGCCCTTGCCAATAGTTTGTCTTTTGTTTCACTACTTGGATTGAGGAAGTTTCCCAATGGATAAGGCACTGATCAAAATATTTTCTACTCTTTGTTGATGCATATCTGATAGAGTTTGGCTATATTCTACAAATTTACATCAAAACCATTACTAAGTTATTTCATATCGTATGGTGTTTGGTTGTATGTCCTACTTCCTAATAGAGAGTAAATGGATGTATGGTTAGTATTTATGGGTGATCTCACAATAGTGAGTCCCACTTTTTGGGACGAAGGATTTCAGATTTGCAAACAAAAAAAAAAATTGATGGCTTCGCGCGAAGTAGAGGCTTCGCGCAAAGTGGTTAAGAGGATTCAAGCGAAGTACTTCACGTAGGCCACTTCATGCGAAGCCATCACTTCGCGTGAAGTGGCACACGTAGGGTGCTTCACACGAACACCCCCTTCACGCGAAGCCAATTTTGGCCAGAATTTTTATAAATTTCTGACAAGTCATGTCATTTTCACTATTCATTTTGTGAGATTTTGTGGACCCGGTGCTTGGAGTAAACCAGTGACAACCACTACGATGTCAGCACTTCCTGACCTTTTTTGACCTCTTTGTGATTGTTATTAGCATCAGGTACATGCATTTTTCTCATTTTTTATTGTAAATTATACATTTTATATTCATTTTAGTTAATTATTTGTTTTAAATAATATTTAGTTTATAGAAATGTTA
>MU221661.1:77490-89930 GCA_018584345.1 Thuja plicata
TGTAGGAAAAGGGTATTTGTGTTACCTTTCTATAAAAAAAATAAAAATTGAATTTCGATATATACATTTCAAGTTATGGTGATCAAAGTGACCTTATGTCTAAATTACAGTTACTGTCACTTTAGAAATCAATAAAATATTAAATATTGACCCAAAATGAATGAAACCAATTACATCCTTTGGATATTGAAGTTACAAATATAATTTTGAAAGATTTACATCATTATCATATTTTTAAAAAAATTTATGTTGATCAAAGTGACAGTCACTTCTTAAAATCATAGTTTTTTTACAAGAACCACTTTTCGAAGGAGAAAGAAAAATGAATTTTAATGAATTTTTTTTTTTTTTTTTAAATATATTTAGAAACTAGAAAGAAAATGCTAAAATACCCTAGTTTACATTATCTTCAAATTCCTTATAGTTTTCCAGCAATAGGTGTTCGAAAATGAAGTTTTTTCTCAAAATGTTGATCTCTATGTCAAAGTTGGCCAAAAAGTGGGACACACTATTGTGGGATCACCCTTAAATCTCTTTCTTACCATTATCTGTTGTTGTAATCCAGAGTGATAAAGAGTTGTGAATAGTTTTTTTTGTCTCAAATAGGTGCACCCACCTTGATTTTGTAGAGCCGGAAGTGCAGAGGGAAGTCTTGTTCCTATAGTTGGTCCAGTTGTCTTGCAGAGCTTCCATACTTGGAGCTAACCACTCCTAAGATAAGTCTTAAGGCATATTTTTAGCTTTGGATGGCATAATTTTTTTCAAACACCAACAATGTACTAAATTGTTAAATATATCTAGGTAACATGATAGAGAATGCAAATAAAATTGTTGAATGGTGTCAAAATCATTTCGCTACTCGCGACATAAAACACAACAAACGTTACTTTTGGGAAGTGATAGGTATTTAAAATTTTCATTTTTCAAACTCAAATTCTAATAATTAAATTATCTCTTGGGTACATTCATTTCACATTTTTCATAATTGAACTGAGTTGATATGACTTTAATTTATTTAAATTTTTTAATTTGTCCAGATATCAATCGATCCAATGCTTACAATTGTCAATCAATTATTGGAATTAGATGTTTACATAAAGTGATGACCAAAGGATAACACAAGCCTCCACTAATTCAACTAAGAGATAAATCATGCTTTTGTGAAGATTGTGTTAACAACAACACAATGAGTCAATGTGTTAATATTGCAAATGGATATGTTTGACAATGGGATCAGAAAGAGTTAATTAGAATGCCTCCTTATGAAGATGATGACAATGACATAGACATCCATGATCCTATATATTCATCTGATTATGAACAAGTTTATGATTTTGTTGTTAGAGGTGTGTGCTCACATACATGTACATACATCTATATATTTAATTTATTACCTATTTTTATTTATAGTTTATGCATATAAACTGTACAGGTGATATTTTGTTGTGGCTGTCGATCTCGAGAATGCAGAATGTGTAGATTATTATCTACTAAGATGCACCAAAGAAAAATACAAGTTACCACAAGAAATTTTTGATGGTGATGGAGAAGAATATCCAACTGGTTCAGTTGTTATTGAAGGAACCTATTATCAACAAGATAAGATCAACAAAAATGGATTTCAATTTATTGAATACATGTGTTGACAAAGAGTTCTAGATTATAGTCACTTGGTTATAGAGACAAAATTGCAGTTTGAGACTGTGCCAAAAAAAGGATGTGGAAACCAAAAGTGGAATTTGACAATTGAAGAACATGAAAAACTTTTGGAGATAATAAAGGATAGAGAAGATCTATAGTTCATGTATCAAGAGCTATAAATGATTTGAAATTCATGATTATAAATTGAATTTATATTGATGAGGTATGTTGATCTTGTAGATTGAATTTACATAATTTTCTAGGATTAGATACTACATGATCATCATTTACATAAATTTAAACAACAATGTGACATACATACATATAGATCACAAACATCAATGTGGATACATCTAAAAATGTAAAATTAAAATCAAACATGTGTATCAATGTATTTATGGACCTATGTATTAATGTAAAAAAAATTCTAGAAATTGATTATCTATTGATTAGGTAAATTGAAATTTAATTTTGATACTAGACCTTGAACAATACTTTTAAATCAATTGATTAGATTAGATTGATTTTAAATCAGTTTTAAAGTTTGTTTAAGTTTAAAGTTAGGTTGATTATATATTGATGCTAGTTATACTAGATTGGTACTTTAGATTGATTTTAGAAAATGAATATTAAAGATCACTTGATTACTTAGATTGATTAGGTATGTTGATCTTGTTGATTAAATTTATATAATGGTTTTGAATTGTTTTCAAGTTTGAGAAAATTTATAATTTTCTAGGATTAGATACTACATGATCATCAAATATCAATTTAAACATGAATGTCACATACATACATATAGATCAAAAACATAAATGTGGATACATCTAGAAACGTAAAATGAAAATCAAACATGTGTATCAATGTAAATGTCTATATCAACATACAAAACACATGTATTAATGTAAATTTCTATCTAGATCAACATAATTTACACGTGTACATCAATCTAAATGTCTATATATATCAATGTAAAACACACATGTATCAATGTTAATGTCTATAGATCAACGTAAAATATGTATCAATTTAAATGTCTATATCAACGTAAATAACACATGTATCAATGTAAATATCTAGATATCAACATATAACAATGTAAATGTCTATAGATCAACGTAAAACATGTAGCAATGTAAATGTTTGTACATCAACATAGAAAATACATGTATAATTGTAAATGTATAGATATCAACATAAAAATGTAAATGTCTACATATCTATCAATGTAAAACATGTATATAGATCTCTCATGCAAACATCAATGACCGCCATCACCACTGTGTCCAAGCATGTGTGGATCTTCATCCTATTGGAACTACGTCTATATGTAAATGTAACAATTAAAACAAAGTTAATTAATATATAATGGAACAAACTTTTTTTAAAATGTACATTTAAACATGAAACAAAAAAATATTTAAATTATTTTACCTCTCTATCCTGATGAAGCAGATCAACAGGATCCTCTAAATCTCCATATGCAGTACCCATCATAGTGTCTTGTACAAGGCTTTGTGTAGTTTAAAAACCATGTTTCTCTTGTTAGGATAAAAAAACCCTTCAGTTTGTTCAATGTACACCTCCTCTTCTAGTATTCCATTCAGAAATGCAGATTCAACATCCATTTGGTATACTTTGAATCCTTTAAAAGAAGCATAAGCAAGTATAATTCTTACTCCTAGTCTAGAAATAGGTGCAAAGTTTTCTCCATAGTCAATACCTTCTTCTTGTGCATACCCTTTGCATACCAGTCTTTCTTTGTTCCTTGTGACTTCTCCACTCTCATTAAGTTTGTTTCTAAAAATCCATTTGGTGCCAATGACATTTTTGTCACTTGGTCTAGGTACTAATGTCCATGTTTTATTCTTCTTGATCTGTTCAATCTCTTCATTCATTGCACTAACCCATTCTTGATTCTTAAGTGTAGCATTAACAGATTAAGGCTTATAATCACAAATCAAACATCTAGTGTTAAGTGACTTACTTCTTATTCTCATCCCAAATATTTTGTCTCCAATGATTTGGTCCTATAGATGGTCTCCTCTGACATATTTAGAAAGTATAGGTTCATATCTTTGTTCTTCATTTTGATCTGCACTTTGATCTTCATTGTCACTCGGTTTAGCATTGTGAGCATTTTCTTGATTCTTGATGTGTGCAACAGGCTGCTTGGTTGCATTGTTCTATCTCTTGGGCAAGGTGTCAGGTTTTTCTATGTAGACAAATATGTTGTAATGTTCCAGTTTCTTTCTACTTTCCTCATCATTTTTCTATGCAAATTCATCCAATTTAACATTTACACTTTAAATTATTTTGTTAGAAGATTTGTTTAGACATTTATAAGCTTTGCTTTTAGTAGATTCTCCTAGAAATATTCCTTCATCACTTTTAGATTCAAGCTTCCCATTTATATCATCTTTCAATATGTAAGATTGACTTCCAAAATTTCTAAAGTAACTCATTTGGTGTGTATCCATACCATAGCTCATAAGATGTCTAATGTAATGATGAATTCTTTCTTACAACCCTATCTTCTTCTAGGGTATCCTATAGGTCATTTCTCTAGCCTATTAGGGTTCTTATCTAGCCCTAATCTTCCAAGGATTATTTTCCCTAATCCTTCCCCTATACAACTTGTCAACACCAATCAAGAAATCAACTCAACTCACTACATGCTCCGTAGAGGTCTTCTGGCACCTTATATTACTAAATGATCCAAAATTTATCAAGGAAAATCACAAGTGGAGAGGGAGGCTTCTTGCCAGGCAATTGAATCTAACTCAATGCCTAAAAACATAATTTTTAATGAAATACTGATCGAGTTCAAGTACACACTCCAAACTCACCCAAAATAGGGCTACAAGCATTAGGCCTAATTAGGCACCTTTCTATATATAACTCTAGAAAATTATAAACAAGGTGAAAAAATAAGTCCATATTTGGACACCCTTTTTGAGGAACCTTAGGATTTTCTAGGTCTTACCTTCCTAAACTGTCTGTACGTAGGGCTACTATTTTCAAGCCTATAATTAAGGGTTTTACCATTTACTAGACTTACCTACAAGGGTTTGAGTTGTCACCATGAACAATTGATCACCAGAACTTCCAATTGGATTTGGGTATTCTCCATACACACTTCCTCCTCTCCACATCCTCTGATTGAAGCTACCAATGCTTTCAATCACTCATATTGCCTCTGCAATTCACTGTGATCCCTAGCCATGCATCTATGGCTTGCCTGGGGCATCACTGCAATATTATAAAATCTTCTTCCCAAGGCCCATCCTTCTCCACACATATATTACAAGGAGTCATCTCACTAATTCCAAGAGCACATACAAGTGCCACTGTGGAATTTTGAGCTATGATCCCATTTGCAAAAAATGCCTAGTTCAGACCAGGGACAGTGCAAAAAACAAAAATATTTACAAAAGCAATGAAACTAGAACTAAAAAACCACATGCAGAAGCAAGAAATTACATCAACTAACTCTTGCAGAACTCACAGTACAAATTTCAATCCATTAAACACCAAAATGTATACAAAATGCTCAATTGTAACTAGTTTTTGAATTACACAGTCTGTATGTACTGACTTACCAAATTCATCCAATACCATACATAGGTTGGGGGTAGCCTTATGTAGTTGAACATGGTGCAAATCCAATTGTTTCTGATAGTTATACAACTAATTGGTCGAAGATCCATAATTGCAAGAAATGTTGTTAATCTTGTGAATGAGAACATTGACAACTTTTACAACTTTTTTATTCTTGCATTCTAACTTGGTCAACACACCACATAACTTATCCAAATGCACTAACATACCTATTAGACCTTGAATTATCCCTCCTAGGATATAAAAAGCATAAAAACCAAGGTTCTTTCATTTCAGAACATTACCCTAATTTGGAAAAAACACTACTTCTTAACATCAAATGATCTAGTTAGTTCTACTAACTGAATAAACACACCTTGGGACCTATCTAGTCCTATTATTTCATTAGTGTCTTGGCTAAGAAAAATACAAGCCAAAATCAAAACTAGGATCCTAGGTTACCAACTAGCCTTACCTAGGTGCTCCTACACAATACTCCCCCATAAAGTCATGTCACTCATGTGGACACAATGTCTTCAAGAATGCCCATCTTCTTGAAATATGTATCAGCAACCCATGTTGCCTCTGACTCTGGTTTGTGATTCCACTTGATGAGGTGTTCCATGTACACCTTATGTCTGGTATTATTTTTTACTCTGGAATCTAATACCCTATCTGCTTCTATCTGCATCTTGGGAGGTAAAGCATCAGGCTTGCCAAACTCTTACCTATTCACATCCATCTCTGTTAAAGGTGATTTAAACTTTATAAAGTCTAACACATTAAATATGGGTGAGATTCTCAATTTAGTAGGTAGATCCACCTTATAGGCATTAGCCCCATACTTGGCTAAAATCTTGCATGGTCCCATTCTCTTCATTTGTAGTTTGGTAGGAATTCCCTTCTGCAACCTTGACTTGTTCATATTTACTATCACATAATTATCTATTGCCAATTGAACATATTTTCTCTTCTCATCCATCTTGGCCTTCAACTTTTGGGTAGACTCCAGTATTGTCTTCTTCACCTTCTCTTGGATCTCTTTCATGGTTTGAGTGAAGTCTTCAGCATGAAAAATCCTATACTCCATGGCTCCAAGGTCTCTAAGCTCACCTACACCCCTTGGGTGCATCCCATAAACAACTTCAAATGGGCTTCCACCTATTGTTCTGTTAACACTTTCATTATATGCATATTCCTCTTGGGGAATGACCACATCCCATGTCTTCCCATACTCCTTAGTTAGGAACCTTAACAAGTTACCTAACACTCTTTTAACCACCTCAGTTTGGCCATTAGTATGAGGGTGGTAAGCTGAACCAAATGGCAAGTTAGTTCCCAATCTACTCCATAGTGTTTTCCAAAACTGGCTCATGAACTTAACATCCCTATCTGATACAATACTTAGGGGTAGTCCATGGATTTGTAAAACCTCCTTAAAGAACAATTTTTCTATGTTACTGGCATCATTTGTAGTCCTACAAGGGATAAAGTGATCCATTTTGCTAAATCTATCTACCACAACATAAACACTTTGATGGCCATGATTTTTATTAGATAACCCTACAATGAAATCCATGCTAGACACTCCCATGGTTTGTTAGGGATTGGAAAAGGCTGGTACAAACTTGCATTGCTAGCTCCTCCTTTTTCTTTTGTGCACACTACACACTGTTCAACATATTTGTTTACATCTCTTACCATCTTGGGCCAATGGTAAAACATTTGAACTAAATCAAGGGTTTTGTTCACACCAAAATGGACACTCAAGCTTCCATTATGCCTTTCCTGAATTATATTTTCTCTCATGGAACCCTCAGGGATGCACAATTGGTTCCCCTTAAACATCAATCCACTCTGCAAGGTGAAATTAGAAAATTGGCTATGAAAGTGATTTTGAAAATTAGAGCATACCTTGTAGGCCTCAACAAAGTCTTAATCTTCTCTATAGAGGTCTTTAAAACTCTCTATCCCAATTCTCTTCAACTAAACTTACTTAATGGTTAGCAACGTCCTTCTCAAGGCATCTACAACCTTGTTCAATTGTCCCTTTTTGTGGTTTATTGTGAATGTGAATGCTTGAAGGTATTCCATCCACTTCAAATGTCTCTTATTGAGCTTCTCTTGGGTGTTTATATAGCTCAAGGCCTGGTTATCAGTAAACACCACAAATTCTTTGGGCAACAAGTAATCTCTCCATTTCCTAAGAGACTGAACCAAAGCATATAGTTCCAAATCATAAGAAGAATATTTCTTCTTAGCCTTATTTAGTTTTTCATTCAAGAAGGCTACTAGCCTACCTTCTTGTTTTAATAGACCCCCTATTGTTATTCCACTTGCATCACACTCCAAAGTAAAATTTTGATCAAAACTAGGGAGTCTAAGTATATGTTGTGTTTCTACTTGCTTCTTCAACATTTCAAATGCTTTCTCTACACCATAAGTCCATCTGAACTTAGTCTTTAGACCACCTTTGATGGTGTCTAGCATTGGTGCACAAATCCCACTAAAGTCCCTTATACAATTTCTATAAAACTGATCTAACCGATGAAAACTCCTGAGTTTTGTGCCTGTGGTTGGTGTGGGCCAATTTAGGATAGCCTCCACCTTACTTGGGTCCATCTTAAATGACCCTTGGGATACATAAAATCCCAAATACACAAGTTCTTGCTTGAAGAACTCACATTTCTCAAGGTTGATTGATAACTTCTCTTCTTGCAACCTCTTAAGTACCATCTCCACATGATTCACATTTTCCTCTGCTGTCTTACTGAATATACGTTTATCATCTAGATACTACTACAAATATCCCTGTGAATTCCTTAAGCACTTCATTCATGAGCATCATGAATGTGTTAGAGGTATTTTAGAGGCCAAATGGCATAACTCTCCACTCATACAACCCATCAACAATCTTAAAGGTTGTCTTCTATTCACCCCCTGTTTGATCCTAATCTGGTGGTATCCACTTTTCAAGTCTAACTTAGTGAAAATTCCCAACCCCCAAGATAGTCCATTAGATCCTCTATCCTAGAAATTGGAAATTTGTACCTAGTTGTGATTCTATTAATTTCTCTAGAATCAGTACAAAGTCTCCACTTACCACATTTCTTGGATGCTAAGACCACTGGTACAACACATGGGATGATACTCTTCTTGATTATTCCTTGATCTATCAGCTCCTGGACTTGTCTAGCCACCTTTAGGTTCTAGTCTCAAGTAAGCTTGTATGCTACCTTTTTTGGAAATGATGCACCACGTACAAAGTCAATTTGATGACTTATCACTCTTTCAGGAGGTAAATTTGTAGGAGTCCCATCACAAACAATATCCTTGTACTTTTCAAGAAACTCTCTAATTTCAAATGGCACTGGTTCTTGTTTAGGATTCTCTTCTTCCTTAGGCTTAAGAAATATGGCATAGCCTTCACTCCCTTCATCTTTAAGGGCATTTATAAACTACTTTCTACTACTCAACAAGATATTAGGATTCTTAGGTTGTGGTTCATCCTCCTCCAACAAGGACTATATTTTGAAAGTTCTGTCACCTTTCTTGAAGGATATGAAGTTTTCCATCCCATCATACACTGCTCGTCTGTCATATTTCCAAGGTCTTCCTAGGAGTAGATTAAATGCATCCATAGGCAGTATATCACATAGTAACTTGTCCTTGTACCATGCAATAGAAAACTCCACCGAGGTTTTCTCATTCACCAACATACTATGGCCCTTGTTCAACCATGTCACCTTGTAAGGATTGACATGAGGTATTTTTTTCAACTTGAGCTTATTGACAGATTCCTCTAATATTATGTTGTTTGTAGAGCCTGAATCCACTATCACCTTGCAAAGTTTACCAAGGATTTTACAATTGATCCTTAACAGTGCTCATCCTTTACTGGTTGGCTAATAAGAACCCTTCTGAACATCAAGTTCTCTCCCATCTCTAATTCAATGTGATCAATCTTTGGTGCTTCAATACTTGTTGTATCATCTTGAGCATATGAAAACCTTTCTCTATTGTTAGAAGAAGTAGGCTTATCTGGGCACCTATAAGTAGGGTGACCCAACTGGCCACAATTGTAACATTTCATACTTGTAAAGTATGAGTTTCTTCTGTGTGAACCCCTTCCTCTACTAGAGCCTCCTTGAGTACCTTTTCCTCTGGTATAACCCCTCTTGGAGTAGTTTCATTACCATTCTCTATCAACTTGGACTCTCCTTGGTTCCTTTGTTCATTACCTTTGCCTTGATAACCACCTCTATGACCCCCTTGATCTCTACCTCTGCCTCTACCTATTAGATTAGAATCTCCCTTCTTCTTGTTCCTCTCTTCCACCTTTAGAGATAATTGGTGGCACTTTTGACCAGGGGTTAGAGTCCACAAACTTATCTCCTCTTGGGTGTTCCACTTTAGACCACCCAAGTATTTGGCTACCTTGATATGTTCCTCTTTTTGGATCTTGGATCTTAGAAAAAATTTCTAAAATTCCTCTATATAAGAGGCCACATCCAAGTCCTTTTGTTTCAGACCTTGCCTCTTTCTATAAAGTTGAATTTCATAGTCCTTTGGAAAATAGTTCTCCTTTACCTTGGTCACCATGGCTTTCTAGTTAGCTATAGGTTGTTTACCCATCCTAACTCCCTCATCTTGTAAATACTTCCACTATGTCAATGTTGATCCTCTGAGCCTTGAATTTGTAACTTTTAGTTTTTGTGCCTCAGTGACACCTTCACATTCAAAATGGTTCTCCATCCCTTCAATCCATTCCATTAATGCTTCTATATCCATATTTCCACTAAATAGTGGTACTGCTTCTAATGCCTTTCCTCCTAGGGCTTTTATGGATTTCAATAATGGTTATTCATTCAAAACAAGGTCTGGTTCAGGAATGATATCTTCATCTGCAATCTTTTTACCTCTGTCACTTTTTTCAACTTCTTTGCCTTTATCCTTCACATCAACTACTTATTGTAGTTTGATTCTCATATCTTATAGGGCTTCTTCAAGGAGTATATTTTTCTCCTTTTTCTCACCCATCTGCTTAGCTAGCTCTTCATTCATCACCATGTTGATCTCCCATACTGATTCACCAGTATTTAGAGACATACACCAGCTCCCAAATCTTTAACTTGCTCTGATACCAATTTGATGTAATGAAAAGTCTTTCTCACAACCCTGTCTTCTGCTAGGGTATTCTATAGGCCACTTCTCTATCCTATTAGGGTTATAAGCTAACCCAAATCTTCCAAGGATTATTTTCCCTAATCCTTCCCCTATTCAACTTGTCAACACCAATCAGGAAATCAACTCAACTCACTACATGCTCCATATAGGTCTTATGGCACCTTCTATACTAAATGATCCAAAACTGATCAAGGAAATTCACAAGTGAAGAGGGAGGCTTCTATCCAAGCAATTGAATCCAACTCAATCCATAAAAATATAATTTGTAATGAAATATTGATCAAGTTCAAGTACACACTCCAAAATCACCCAAAATAGGGCTACAAGCATTATGCCTAATTAGGCACCTTTCTGCATATAACTCCAAAAATTCAAAACAAGGTGAAAAACTAAGTCCATATCTAGACACCCATTTTTAAGAAATTTAGGATTTTCTAGGTCTTCCCTTCCCAAACTCTCTGTAAACATGGTTACTATTTTCAAGCCTATAATTAATGGTTTCACCATTTACTAGACTTACCCACAAGGGTTTTAGTTTTCACCATGTATAATTGATCACTAAAACTTCCCATTGGATTTGGGGCTTCTCCATATGCACTTCCTTCTCTCCACATCCTCTGATTGAAGCTACCAATGCTTTCAATCACTCATATTGCATCTGTAATTCACTATGATCTCTAGCCATGCATCTATGGATCGCCTAGGGCATCACTGTAAAATTATAAAATCTACTTCTCAAGGCCCATCCTTCTCCACACATATAGTACAAGGAGACACCTCACCCATTCCAAGAGCCCGTAGAAGTGCCATTGTGGAATGTTGAGCTATGACCCCATTTGCAAAAACTACCTAGTTAAGACTAGTGACAGTGCAGGAAACAAAAAAAATTACAAAAACAATGAAACTAGAACTAAAACACCAAATAATCACACATAGAAACAAGAAATTACATCAACTAACTCTTGCACAACTCATAGTATAGATTTCAATCCATTAAACACCAAAATGTATAGAAAAAGCTCAACTGTAACAGGTTTTTGAATTACAAAGTTTGTACACTGACTTACAAAATTCATCCAAACCCATACACAAGTTGGGGTAGCCTTATATAGTTGAACATGGCACAAATCCAACTATTTCTCATATTTATACAACCAATTTCTCTAAGATCCATAATTGTAAGAAATGTTGTCAATGTTATCAATGACAACATTGACAACTTTCACAACTTTTTGATTCTTGCATTCTAACTTGGTCAACACACCACATAACTTATCCAAATGAACTAAAATTACTATTAGACCTCAAATTATCTCTCCTAGGCTCTAAAAAGCATAAAAACCAAGGTTCCATCATTTTAGAACATTACCCTAATTTGGACAAAACACTAATTCTTAACATCAAATAATCTAGTTAGGTCTACTAACCAAATCAACACACCTTAGGACCTATCTAATCCTATTATCTCAATAGTGTCTTGGCTAAGATAAATACAAGAAAAAATCAAAACTAGGAGCCTAGGTTACCAACTAGCCTTACCTAGGTGCTCCTGCACTAGTGTCTTATTGGTGTCTTTCTTCAAGTGAACTCATATTAGTATATAGACAGAAGTACTTACAACTTCTCTGTGTGTGTGTGTAAATGGGTACCTGTCAGAATCAACACAAACACTCAATAAGTCATTATGTTAGCTCAAAAGGGTTAGTAAAAGTATGTAAAGCATATAAACCCACTAAAACTAACTTATTGCCTGCTAACTAGGAGTGTGGTTAACAACATATCAGCCCTCAGAATATGCTATAAACCAGTGACGAATACAACCTAGCATGAAGGATTTTTATTGAAAAACAAGCTAAATGACAATATAATTCTAGAGATAACCTAGCAGCATAACAATGTATTTCTAATCTTAGATGAAGGCTTATTTGCTCTCAAAACAGGCTTCTATTTATAGAAGAATGGGAGAGAGAGAGGGGGACAAGGTTCATTTATGAATCAGGAGGCCCAATAAA
>MU221661.1:125658-138321 GCA_018584345.1 Thuja plicata
TCGCGACTGATATCATCTTCATCTCTTCTACTCGGCGAGTGCGCGATGACATTATCCTTCGGCTCATCGCACAGTCGGGAACGGATGGGACCTGGGCAAGAATAGATCGCGATTGCGCGATGACTGCAATTGGCATCTCGTCGCGCACTCGCGCAACTTAATAACTTGAATCAAATTTCACCGCGATCAAGCGTCTGAGGTGGGTCCCGTTCTTTATGTGACTTGTAACATGGATCTGGCGATCATGCGACCAAAGAACAAATGCTAAGTCGGGAGACATTTAGGGAATATTCCAATGGGTCACGAGACTACGTGACACAAGGAAGACGCAGAGTCGGGAGAAGAAAAGGAATATTCGCCCAGGCTGAAGCAATCAAGCGACTGAGAAATAAAGCACATGCTCTTAGTGACTTAAAAAGTAACGATGAAATATAAGAGCCATGGCCTAGGGTTTATTACCTCGCTTAAACATAAGAGACTTAGGGTTCTTAGGGTTTTGGTGAGGACATGAAGCCTGGGAAACAAGACAGAGGAAGCAAGACAGGGCAAACCAGGTCAATTGCACAGAATGTGAAATTTGGGCAACAACTGCCTAAGTGAAACTTAAGCACTAAAGAGTAATAACTTAATTAATTAAATCAAAATGATTTAATCAATAAGTAACTAAAGATTACTCTAACAGTTTAAAGACTCCTTTCATGTTGAATTTTCTATGTTTTTAATGCAAGATGGTGTGTAATTTAAACGTGCTCAATTATGCATACCAAAATATTCTATGAGTGCTAATATCATAAGGGAAAATAATTGTGGGTCTCTTGAGGGATACTTTGGTGTGGCAAAGACTCTAGAGCAGGTTAGAAGGCAGTATTTTTTTCCACAAATGCAAAAAGAAATCAAAACATTTGTAGAGAAATGAACCATTTGTCAAAGAGATAAGGGAAATACGTCAAATGTAGGAATCTATTATCCTTTACCTAATCCTAGTAGGCCTTAAGAGAGCTTAAGCATGGATTTTGTCTTGGGATTGCCTAGGACACAAAGAGGATTTTGTAGTGTTTAGTGATGGTGGACCGGTTTAGCAAGATGGCATACTTTATCCCTTGCAAGTGCACTAGTGATGCATCAAATATTGTAGGTCTATTCTACAAAGAGATAGTCTGGATACAAGGTCTTCCACTCACTATTGTTTCAAACTGGAATTCTAAATTCATAGTCTATTTGTAGAGAAAAATTCAGAAGAAGTTGGGCACCAATGTGTCATTTATCACTACCTATCACCCTCAAGTAGATGGGCAGAATGAGGTGGTAAATAGATCATTGGGAAAGTTACTAAGGTTTCGTACAAAAAGCATGGGAAGGATTGAGATATTATCTTATCACTAGATGAGTATGCATACAATTACTCCATTTATAGGAACATTGGAAACACTCCATCTGAGGTGGTGTATGGCATGAAACCAAGGGGTGTTCTTGAGCTTAGAGTTCTAGGTGCAATGGAGAAAAGAAGTGTGGAAGGAGGGAATTTTTCTTTGTAATGAAATACATTCATGACCAAGTGAGGGAAACACTTAAGAAGAATGTGGAAAGATACAAGGTGCATGCAGATCTAAAGAGTCCAAGGATGTCCAATTCCAACTTGGGAATCTAGTACTTGGACATTTGAAGAAAGAAAGGCTTCCCAAGGATCAGTATACCAAGTTCCTGATAAAGAAGATAGGACCATGCAAGGTCGTTCACATGTTTGGGGGAAATGCTTATGAGATTGAGCTTCCATTAGGGGCTGAAATCTAACATATTTTCAATGTGGATGACCTTTACCCTTTCAAAAGATGTGTAAATGCATGGTCAAATGTTGTAGAAGATGAAGAATGGGTGAGGGACCTTTCTCCTCTCAACCCCTCAAATTAGAAATCCTAGATACCAAAGAGATGAAAAGAATAAGGCATAGGGTCTACAAAAAATACCTTGTGAAATGGAAAGGCCTACGTTTAGAAAATGACACATGGATGTCTTAAGAAGACATTAAAAGGCATGGATGATCAGTGCAACAACTGATCTTAGGTAGGACCTAATATTTTCCCCACCTTGGGTGTATGGTGCAGGCGCACCTAGAACTGGCAAAATGATGTAAATATTGTTTAATGTAATTTTGGTTTGGTTCAAGGTTTGTTTTTATGTGATAAGGTCTCTTAGGACCATTTGTGATGTTTCTAAGTCATTTTAAGTAAATTAGAGTCAATTTTGAAATGTTGTCAATATGTTGTAAAAGTTGTCAAAAATATTGCATGACAACTTTGAAATATTTATTGCTTTTTTGGAAGTTGAATGGTCACCCTTTGCAATTACACTTGGAAACTATTGATATTTATGTGAAAAATGTTTAAGATACCTAAAAGAATAGGTTTTTGAGGCTTTTGACGAACTTGATGCAATAAAAAAACTAATTTTTCCTTGCAATTTGTAGTATTTTTAGGAGTTTCTACGTTATGTAAAGATTTGTCTTGTATCACATGTGCATGAAAGCAATATGAGGACTTAGAGTAATGAATTATCTTTCATTTGAATCTATTTGGAGGTTCTTCCATTGTGTTTGGTTAGAGATATTGACTTTTGTTTTCAAACAGCTCTGTAACCTAGGGCTTCTTGAGGGTTTGTGTAAATAAAATGTTTTATTAGCCATTCCACTGGTATAATTTATTCTAACTTGTTGGAATGGAAGTTTTCCATGTACTCATAATGTTGATGTGGGTTGCAGGGCAGGAGAATTGCGTTTGGAGTGTTTTCAAGCATGCACTAGCTTGACATATCTATGTGTCAAGCTTGTTTATAAGGAAGAAGTTGTAGTTTTATAATGAAAATATCGAACCTATGTATGAAACCTTGAAGTTTGTCTACTCTCGGTCCAAACTAACTAATTGAATTATTTTTGTGATTTTTCCAGCTAATTAGAGGGTACATCATTTGCTAAGGTGGCCTGATTAGGCCTTGTCTCGTAGCCGACAAACCTATTTTGAGATAGTTGCTTCAAAACAACAACCAACAAGTTTGACATAAGTTATAGAGGTTAGGAATGGATATTCAAAACCATAGGCCTTGAGTTGTCATAAGGAATATGTGTGGAGAAACATCTAATAAAGCAGCAAAATATGGCTACAAGTCGATTATCAATTTTGTTAAAGAAGTGCTAATAGTTGAGTGCATGGACTTGAGTTTCTTGTCTGTTTGAGACACTTGGAATGTTATATGGTTCCAAGAGTGCAATCATGACCTTTAAGCATGTGTTGGTAAACATCTACATTTTGTATGGAAAGTACTTAATTGTGGAGAAACCAGGATGTATGGATATGAGAGAGAGTTGCCTCTCAAACTTGGTGGAGTGTTGAATTGTGTTCACACCTTTTGATTGTATGAGTTGTGTTATTCTAAGCTGCTCTGCATCATGTGTCCATCCATCTTCACTCTCTCCGTCTTCTTAGACTTTTATATTTTTGTCTCTTTGCCCCTCTATCTCTCCATATTTCTTCTTCCATCTCTCTCGGCCCCTGTATCTCTCTCGACCCACCTCTCTCTATGTAACACTTCCTATCTTTATCTTTATCTTTCTATCTCTCACTCTCTTCATTTTTATATATTTATCTTTTCTATCCGCTTGTTCCCACTTCTCTGCCCCTTATTTGCAAACATAATATAAGTCTATTGAAGGACCTCATATATTAAATAAATATATGCTATAAAAAAATTAAAAACCAAATGTTTTCAGTTTTTTTCCACCCTTCCAGTTTTCTTCAACTTTTCTTCAACGTAAACATTAGAGACCAAGGTGTGACTGCTAGCAATAATTCATTTGTTATCGTCAAGCTACATCGTATGAACTTTCCCCTTGGTTAGGTTATATTAGTTTGTGAACTTTCGTATACGCTAATCATGCCTTATTTCAATTTTAAAAATTGAAGTTAATGTTACTTGTCCTTTACTATTTGTTTGTAAAGTTTCTTGTCTTTTACTGGTGATCAATTTTCTCAAAAGCATGAGATGAAAGGAAGTTTCAAAAAAACACTAAAAATCAAACAAGGAAATAAAAAATAATGTAAGCTCTAGCGATCCATGTATGCGAGATTTTCGCTGGCAAAGAACTTCTTTCCTGTTCACTTCTTAAAAGCTAAAATTGACAGAGACAGAACGCTGTTTCCTGATCTGTGTATTTTAACGGGCAAATAACATTCCTCTTCATTTCTGAAAATGGACAGAGACATTCAGCGCCGTTTCCTCGTCTGTGCATAACTTTATGACTTGCCGGCTGCAATGTAAAACAGAGGAGAGATTATGGTGGGTGAGGATGTTTCCGCGTACTTGCTTGAAACTACGGAAAGGAACTTTCCCATTACTTTCTTACAAGTAGGAAATTGCCACCCCATGCTGTTTTTGTGACGTGTGCTGTTTTTGTGACTCATTTTCATGACTTGTAGGTTACGTTGTGTACAATTTGATGACTTGTAGGTTTCAGTGTGAAAAGGCGAGATCGTGGCGAGCAAGAAGGTTTCCCAGTTGTTTCCTCGCCTGCACAACTTCATGACAAAGAGCTTTCCAAAGGTGAGAGCGTGGCGGACAAAGAGCTTTCCACGCACCTTCTTAGAAGTTAACTGGGATCTGGCAGAGGACGAAGCTACAAAAGTTGTGATCCTTTCAAGTAAACAGGTGGGCAAGCAACTGGTTTAAGTTAGGGACACGGCTATTCTTCATGTAAACAAATATAATTGAATTTGGTGAAATTTTAAACATTTATTATTCATGATCTGCATATTTTATGCTGGAAAACAAAAAAAAAAATTACAAAAAAAAACAGTGATTTTTTTTTTTTTTTTTTTGAGAGTACATTTTACATGGAATTCAGCTGCCCCTCAAATTAGTATGTTGAGAGATTTTTTTAGTCAAGGTGTGTGTGTGTGTATATATATATATATTCTTATTCTTAATTAAAGAAAATAAAAAGTGAGATAACTATCTATTTAAAAATCCCCATTGTAATTCAAACAATAAGAATATAACAAAGAATAAAGAAAATTGCAATATTAATTATATTAATAATATTAAATTTAGATTTTAGAATATTTTTTTTATAAAATTTTTCATATATTCTTTAAATATTAAATGTAAATGTATGACTTTATATATGTTCTTTAATATTGATACTAGTACATCTATATTTCAAAAATCTATGTAAATTATGTTGAAAGATATGTTTTTCAATATGATGTATATGTTGTCAATTGACACAAAATGCATGATTATTTCTTGTGTGTTTTTCAATTTTTTTTTAAAAAGTTGAATTTATCCTTCTCTACTTGGTGAACATGACGCTGTCTAAATCCAATAAATATAGAAGGTGTGGAACACATAAGAAATAACCCTCATTGGAAGAGGGAAACTAAGGTCATACAATGCAACCACATGGATGAATTGAGGAGGATGTTTCAGCTATTTTACCAAGCATAGAAGGTTGTTCCTAGTCTAATGGTGGGTTAGGTATTGGTTGTAACTTGGAGGAAGGAGGTGAGGGTGGAGTTGGATGTGGCAAAGGAAACTTATTTTAGTTTCAACACATAGACTAATAGTGGGTTCGGTGTTGGTTGTAACTCAATAGTGAGGGTGGATTTAGATGTGGCAACGACAACTTATTTTGGCTTGAATACATAGACTAATATTTTATATAATATTAGAAGGCTACTGTAGTCATTCATAATATATAATAGGTGTTCGAAGAAAAGTGTTGCCAACCAATAGATAAGTCCCAAAGGAAAAAGATGTTCTTCTTACCATGGGAACCTTTGAATAGTTTTTATTTCTCATTCAAACATCAACTACTGATTGAAAATGCCCATTGAAGGTAGTGTCAATATTTAGGCAAGTGTGGGGAACATATTATGAGTTAAGTGCAAAGTAGGAACTGTCAATTTATAGGGCTTTGATTTTGATTATTTATTTTGATAATTCAAACATTTGAATTGTTTTTGATATGTTTATTTCTACGATGTTGTGGTTCTATTGGTACCTATTGTGCCAAGTTTTTGGGTCACTTAAGGAAGGTAAATGTTTGTTGTAACACCATTATTACATCTTATTTCATAATGAGATTGCAGATTATGTGATTTTCTTTATTTTTGAAAGTCATGGTATCTCTTAACTTTGTGGCTCACTCATTATCTTTGACTATGAATGTTTTATGCATACACTTCTAAGATTTCAATGAATGCATAGGTCAGAGATGGGTTGTCATTGAAAAAGGGTATTGGGAAAAGGAGGTAATTTTTGTCTTTTTTCTCAGATATGTCAGTTTCTATTTTCACTCTGTTGTAAAAGTTCACATCGATGGCGAATGTTGTAGTTTGATTCTGAGTATGCATGGCTGGAAGAGGAATGTTATCAGTAAATACTTATTTTTTGAAGGTTTGACATTTATCATTTTCTTTGGACAGTTAAAAGCCATGACAGTTTGGTTTTGTGTTGACAGATTTCTCTTTTTGTTTTCGTTAAGAAAAATGAGTTGTTTTTGACACACAAAAAATTAGACATTAAAAGGATGGTTTTTCAGTTTCAAGAGACAGTAAGAATATTACTTGTGATGTTCTATTTTCTAAATCAGGGTTATTTTCGTGAAAGAATATTTCTTTTATGTTAATCTTGGTAGAGGATGTGGAGTTCTTAACCGTTGATAACTTATTATGTATCAAACTATTTTATGAAATCAGTTGTACATAGTTGTAACTCATATTTAATCAGTGAGTGTAAAATTCTAAATACATTCCTATATAAGGGAGTGTGTGTGTGTATTTTGGGTGTGTGGAAAAAGTAAGAAGAAAACATAGACACTCTCATATTTTCTAGTGTATGGAGTATTGAGTTCACATTAAAATAAAATCCATAAGGTTATCTAGGTATGTGAATGTGTGGAATCTAAAACATACATTTATGTACATATGTAATCTGGTGAACCAAAACTTTGTAAAAGAAGAGGAGTTGAAGCACCAAGCAGTTGAGGTTGCTAAACAGTGTAGAAGAAGAGTTGTTGCTCAATAAAATGGCAGGTTTCATTGGAGAGGTTTTTTTTTCTATGAGGAAACTGTATGGTTTTGAGGTTTTTCCACTCAGCATAGAATCTCTTGTGTCCTCTCCTTTTTGTGAGTTGTGTCATTGCTCTGATATCTAGCATTTCTTTCTATTTATTTCAGTCCATGTACATTTGTTTATTTCTGAAATTTACATGCTTGTTTTTAAAATCTGGTATAAAAGGTTTCAAACTGTTACAAATCTATTCTATTCTTTTCACCCCCCTCTCAGAATAGGTTTACTTCCAATAGTTAACAGGCGGGTCCAATTGATGCAAGCAATGGGTTCAAGTTAGGGACGCAACTATTCTCCATGCAAAATATACTTGTTAGCTCTCAAAATTGCACCCTGTTAAGCTCATAGCAACTTAACCTTTTGGAGTAACATGGAAACATTCCAAGGTTGTGGGTAACCTATGGCTGGAATGAATCTCCGGGTCCTAGGCCGGCTTCCTAAATGGTGATCACCTATTTTCTTCTTGAAAGACTGAAAATTGATGGGGAAAAGGGATAGAAGGATGCATGAAACGTAAATAGCTGAAATGAAGCCTAAACTAAGGTGATCCACCAAATTTGACATGAAAACATAACACACACAGGATAAAGCCCTGGGTCAACTATATTGAATTGGAGGTAAAAAACAAATCTCTTGTATAGGCATGCATTAATATTTCATAACAAGGTCATGATGAAACTAATTAAGAGGAAAGATTTCACAGTTAACAGCTCAAACTAAGACACTAGTTACAACCTGCAAGAAAACATACTCTGCTACAAGTAGATGCTACAAAGGGACATGATTAAAAGGAAATAAAATCATTCACAATTAACCCATCAACCATCTATAATGCATACAAACAAGCAGAAAAGAGACAAGGCTGACATAATTCAATAAATTGGTTCCAAGAATTACAAACTCTGCATATTATCTCTCACAATGAGTTACAAATTCTCTTTGCCTCTATCAAGAACTTAGAACAAGTTACAAAACCTCAAGCCAAAGGGAAGAAGAACTGGCGACAATGAGTCTTCAACTCATATTTATACAATTTAGCCAACTGCATCATTTAAGAGAAATAACTTCTAGATCGGATTTTGGCCTGTCTAGCCACCTTTCTAACTCTTCAAAAGTCTGCAAAAATGCAACTTGGTGACCCAAAAGTCATGCCCAAATAATATCAACATACTCCTCAGAAGCAGTCTTATCCCTCTAGAAGAGTCACGAAAGTCTCTGAATGTTGCAATAACTCTTCTGCAGACTTTAACAACTGCAACCTCTGATCTTTTCAAAAATCTGATCTTTCCACTGTAAAATATCTGATTTCCAGCATCTGAGAAAATATCTAATATCTTTCTGATTCCTTGCCTTCTGCGCTTGAGTGATTTCTTCTTTTTTTTTTTTATTGCACATTCTGAATCTCCTTTTCGTTACCGATATTGAAACAAATCTAATCCTGGGATCGACAGACAGCTCTGGGCTCTTAAAATCTTTACCTACCTCATCATCACACAATCACAGGCTGCGTTAAACTAACTTTTGATTCTGCGTGACTGAGCGGCATTTGTTTCCTCGTCTGCACCCTCTGTCTGATCGCGCAGTCGCTCAGCCCCTTACTCTATTTTTATTTCATGTGCGAGTAGGCGACGACATCCATCTTTTTACTCGGTCGCAAACTCGTGAGCCTTTACTCTCTGCTTTCATTTCATGCGCGAGTACGCGACAGCAGCTGATTTTTGACTAGTCGCCAACTCACAGGCCTTAAAATCTTACTTTACCCTTGCTGCGAGTGCACAACGACACCTTCTCCTTCTTCAATCGCTCACTCGCGAGCTGCTTTCCTTTGATCTTTATTGTCTAGCGACTGCGTGATGACCATTTCTCTTTTCTCGTCGCTGACTCGCAGGTTATTTTTCCTTTCTGTGAGTCGATCGACGACTGCACGATAAGCGTATCTTTTAGTTCATCGCGCACCCGCAAGTCCCTTTTCATTTATTTGATAACAGCAGCGACTGAGCGATGATCCTATCTTTTAGTTTGTCGCGCACCCGCTCGTTTACTTCTGATCACCTGAAAACCACAGCGAGTGAGCGATGAGCTTATCTTTTCCTTTGGTCACTCGGTCACGGACCTTTATGAATTTTGAATTATGCCTGAGTGACTAAGCGACGAGCTCCCTTTTTAGCTCATCGCACACTTGCGAGCTAGGAACCTGATCTGCAAAAGACATCGCGACTGCGTGATACATATTTCAAACATCTCATCATGCACTCAGGCACTAAACACAACAAGACAAAGGCAAATCGTGACTGTGCGATGACCTTTTTAAATAGCTCGTCGCATACTCGCAGACAGAGTAGAACTCTTCATAAACGGCTCATGATTGTGCGATGACCCTCGATTGCAACTCGTCGCGTAGTCGCGCAATATAAGGACATGACATAAAAAAATGATGCGATAGAGCGATGAGCTGAGACATAACTTCAAAAAGGGACATGACCATTTTTCGCACGGTTAACACAGGATTTAAAATCAGTAAGCCCAGGAAAGAGAAGAAAGCAAGAAATTCAGAGAATGAGTATGAATGACAGGGCAAAACAGGCCAAATTACATAGAATGGAAAATTTGGGCAACATTTTGGCGACTTCTGCGGGATGTCAGCCTGCTAGACATGAAAACCAGTAGCCTATTGACATCAAACTATCCATTGGGCATGGAGTCATTTCTTGAGCACAAAACTTGACAGCGCAAAACTATGCACGTGCACTTCTTAAAAAGAAGGAAACCTAACCTAAAACTAAACTAACGAGTGCAGAAGCTGGTCAAACAAAACCATTCACTGGTTGTGAAAAATAGCTACCCTTCCTCATCAGGACATTTTTCATTGAGTGCACAAGGGTAACTATAAGAACTAGAGGCACATAAAGATTTATCAAATAATTAAGACTTGCCTCTGTAAAAATGAGATCAAGTTTACCTTCCTCTGAATTGTCATATGGAGGGGCCTCGGTAAACTCCTTCTGGGCCAAGTACCTGATGGGGCAGCCTCTTGAAAGTCTGACAGTAGTACTTTCCTTGATGGTTTCTTTTTTATCTTCATGGTTGTCTTCCATCCTGGATAGCCATGTTAAGTCATCATCCTTAGTCAGGGGACTATTATCCTCTTCTTTTGAACATGCCAGGGGCTCATCAAAGTTGCTAACATCTTGAGGATCTGAGACCATCTCCAACTCTTGCTCATGCAGCAGTCCTTCTGAAGGAGAGCTATCTAAGGCCAGGCCTCTTTCCATAGGCACACAACTTTGAACCTCCATTCCAAGGAATAGGGGCTCATCATTCAATTTATCACAAAAGGCCTCTATGATACCAGAGAAATCAAGCTCCTCAGGGCCTTTGTCTATGTTCTTTTCTTGGAACAACTCCTCTATAACTTTATCATCCTGCTCAAAACTAGGAAGCACGGCAAACAAAAGCACAACATCCTTTTGTGTATCAACCTCCTCTTGATTGTGAACCTCTTGTTCTGATTGATCCTCACCCATAGGTGATGGTATGGTCTCTTCTTCGTCATCAACAAAGAGGGAAAGCTCATCAAACAAATCAGCCAAGAGCACAGGCTGGGCATCCATTTCTTCCTCCACAACTTGTTGTCCCTCCTCATCACGGTCCTCACTCTACACTGATACCTCAGATTCCTTCCCCTCATTGCATGAAATCCCATTTACCATAGGTCCCTGCTCAAATACTAGAGTAGTATCCTTGAAAAGACTTGGCATCTGATAGCTAGGAGGCAGAGTCCATTTGGGTATCCTCCACATTTGATCATCTTGAGAGACCAGAGGGGCCTCCTGGGATAAAAAACCTTTTTGAATAGGTTGCTCTTGCAGAGTGGTAGGCTGAATCTCAAGCACAAGCTCTTGAAAGGAATTTTTTTCCTTGAAACTTGGGATATGAACTTGAGAGGGCTCAGGGGTGGACATAGAAGGTTTAGACAAATGGGCCCTCTGACTTGGGATCTTAGGACTAAGAGCCTCATGTTCAGCAATTTGTGATTTCAGCCTTGTTGTCTCAATGCTAGCTCTGTGATTGATCTCTTCTTGGAATTGTCTCATTTGTTGCTCATCAATCACTTGTTGCTTACCAATCAGAGCCTCCTCTGTCTTTGCAGCAATTTGGCGATCAAGCTCTTCCTCAAATATTTCTCTTTGCTGCTCATACACTTGAATCCCTACCTCCTGTTCAATTAAATTTAAAACAGCAACGTGAATCTTACCCTCAACCCCCTGACCTTGGACTGGTGCACAAGGGGTATCCCTGCCAAGATTCAGCATTTCATAACCAGGATACCTGGTCCATGAAGGCTGCCATATCTGCTGGATATTTTGATCGTTAACAGATTCTTGACATGACTGAACAGGGGAACTAATGAGGTGACTCGGTTGTTTATGCTCACTCAAAGGCTCTTGTAGGGGATTTTCTATGGAAGTTTCAGGACTATGACCCCTGAAACTTGGAATCTTTGGCTTTGAAAGTTGAGCTGGGGATTGAGAAGAAGCTTCTATCCTAAAACTTGGAATTATAGGCTTAGTAATTCCTTAACAAGAAGGCTGAACTAGAACACAGGAAATTGTCTGAGCCTCTAGCTCTTGTAGTCGTACACACAACAACTTCATCTGCTCCTCTTTGACTGCAACTTGCTTAGCAAGCAACTCCTCATCATGTCTTTGAGCTTCCACCTCCCGCTGATGCATATGAGTTTGATATAAAAACTCCTCCTGCTGCATGTAGTACTCCTATTCCTGATCCAAGGCCCTCATCTATGATTGAAAGTGTGTCAAAAAATCACCTAGACTTGCATTAACAGGCTTGGGCTGGTTTTGCAAACAATCATGATAACTGTCTTGTGATTGTTGATAAACATGCTGCCAAGGAACTTGAGCAGGGGTGGGTGGGTGGCATGCATATGGGATTTGTTGGCTACTTGCTGCTATAGGGTTATTCTGAGTAAAACTAGCAGTATAGTTATTTTGATATGGCTGATAGGGCTGACCGGATGGTAAAAATGTAGAAACCTCATGGAATGGAGAATGATAGGCCATTTTCTCATAGAAACAAGGAAAAACTAGACCTTATTTTTTTCATGCCAGCAACTGAGTCTTCTTGAAACCAGTGAAAAATTGCTCCAGAGTCGCCAGGTGTGATTAGAACTTGCCTCCAAAGGAAGAAAATACTACTGTCCACACCAAACAATAGTTACAAAAAGCTTGAAAAGAACTGAAAATCAGTTCTCTATCCCACCAGGCGTGCCAAAGTTGTTAGCTCTCAAAATTGCACCCTGTTAAGCTCATAGAAACTTAACCTTTTGGAGTAACATGGAAACATTCCAAGGTTGTGGGTAACCTATGGCTGGAATGAATCTTCGGGTCCTAGGCTGACTTCCTATATGGTGATCACCTGTTTGCTTCTTGAAAGACTAAAAATTGATGGGGAAAAGGGATAGAAGGATGCATGAAACGTAAATAGCTGAAATGAAACCTAAACTAAGGTGATCCACCAAATTTG
>MU221661.1:144843-160637 GCA_018584345.1 Thuja plicata
TATATATATATATATATATATATATATATATATATATATATATATATACCATGGACCCAGAATAAGAACTCCATATCATAATCCAGAAAACTTCACCCGAGATGTCAATACCCATCCAACATGAACATCTTCTCAGTGTTAATTAATGTTTCCTTTATGCCAATATTGAAAAGAAAGCTCGAAGCAATGCAAGATCTTCCCATTCCTCATTAGACATATCTATAGGGTTCTTTAACATTACTACCAATGCATTATGCAATCCTCTCACTCTCTCTCTCTCTCTCTCACACATACACACACACACACACAAATTTGTAATGTATAAATTAGTAATATATACCTAGGCAATTCCCTAATCAATCACTAATTCATTTAGAGGATAGGGTGGTTTTGTGAATGGAGAGGCGGAGTAAAACCTGGCAATGTAGCAGGAAACTTCAAGCATGGGATAGGGATAGGGTTCTAAATCCTTGAAGGGAGTGTACTTGTAGATTGGTGTCAAGCGCCCTACAATACATAAATCCCCATCCTTCTTACGATTATTGATTAGGAGAGAAGTAATGAATTAGAGCTTGCCTATGCATTAAGGATGAGTGGTTATTTCTTAATTTAAATGCATAGTGATGTATATTAATATTTGGGAATTGGTAGCCTAATAGTAGGGAACATTACAAATGACATTTCTCAAGTGCAATCCAAACCTTAGTTGGCAATTTCAGGGTAAAGAAAGTATAGAATAAGTTGGGGACATTAAAATTGGTATTATAGATTTTATCCTACCATCCTTTGTGACAAACTTATTATAATTACAATTCAAATAGGGTTGCCTATTCATCTTTTTTCTTAAATAGGCTAATAATTTAATCAATTAGGCAATCATTACATTTCTACATTTATGTGCCTTAAATATGTTTATGCTAACTGTATTTTGTATACATACTCTTTATATGTGAATACATTGTATTGATTGATGCATTTCTTTATCCATGAAAGCATTCCTCATGTATGCCTTATGCATTGCTTCAACCATGTATTTATTTCTTTCAGTATTCCTTGCATGCAAGACAAGTATTTATGTATTGCTACATTTCTTACATGATTTTCATGTAATTAAGTGTATTGGCTCATGATTTAAATTCTTGAATGGTATTAAGTGCTTATGCCTGACATTTATACTTCATTCCTTGCATGAATTTATATGGGGGTTCCAGCAAGAAGCTGAGTCCACTTTTTGGCCAAAAGGTGGAACTGTTTTTCCTATTTTTTTAAATTCATCCTATTTGACCTAAAGATTTGAGGCACTTAGACATGGAATCTTCCAAGAATTCACCAATAAGATTTTTTAGGATTCGAAGTCTACTTTCCAAATATGTGATTAATGTAAATATGCAGATGATAAATTTCAAATTTAAATAGGGATTACTCAAACCCAAATTTTAAAAGTCACTCTTTCAGGACTATACCATGCATGTGTATGGAAAGCAAAATTAGACTCAAATGAAACTACTTATCTAAACCCTTTTGGGAAATGGTAAGTAACACATTTAGGATTGATGAGAATATTTTTCCATATTTTTATGTTAAATATTTTTTTTTATTAATTATATATTGGGCACAATCGTTGTTTATAAAACCTCTTGTGTACAACAAGCATAATTTTCCCTAAACATCTGATTTTTTAATAAAAAAATTAAAGTGTATTGAATTATGTGTAGTTTGATGTCATATAATTTATTTTTCAATAAACTTTAAAATTAAAAAAAAAAAATTACAAAAGAGCTTGTATTCTCTTTTCTATAGACCTGGTTTGGTACAGCATGATTTAAAAATAGAAATATTAATCAAAATTAATAAACAATTACATATTCTGAATCTGCTCTATCTGATCTATACTAGATTTTTTTTTCTTCAAAAAATTCCTCAAAAATCCCAACCCAATCTGTGGCCAAAGTGAGTTTCTTGTCTGCAGATTGACATGGCCTTCAACATTCAGGTCAAACCAAATACAAAACCAAGGGTAGGTTTACCAAGCCTTTCCCAAAGCTAAACCGGAACCACTTTTGGCGGGGAACATTTTAATTTAAAAAAATGGGACAACGTTTCAACAATGAAATGTCACCCCATTTCATAACGTCACCTCGTTTCATTTTATAGTCATTGGAAATTGGTCACAAAAAAAATGGGGTGATGTTATGAAATGGGGTAATGTTTCATTTTTGAAATGTCACCCCATTTCATATTTGACCATTTTTAAAAAAAAAATTACTGTGATTTTTAACTGCATCAACAATTTTATACTCGAAGTACGGTTGACAGTGATAGATTCTATAGGTTTTTTATAGTTTTTGTATTGTTTATTTAGTTATCTATTCTCCATTTAAAGGCATCAATGATTGGGAGCATATTGAACATTTATTTTGCAGGTTTTAACTATTGAAGACACTCATGTGATTAATTTCAATTATCAATCATGGGATGTAAATAACATCAGAAGAAGAAACAAAGGAGGGTTATGACTCATCAGGAAATTCAAGTGGAGAAAGAGAAAGAGGCTAAACGTCAAAGAGATAGAAGAATGAGGATGCGCCAAATGAATAGTAATGAAGCTTCAGGATCCACAACAACTGAAGAGTCAAACATTAAAGATACCATGGGGGATATGTAGTGGATGCAGAAGATGCAAATATGAAAGAGGTGAATGCAAGCATGTCTTTGAATGCACCTTGTAGTAATGTTCTAGGTATGTCTTTGAATTCACCTTTGATTGATACTCAACCTATGATTATAGATGATACTCTTTATAGAGACTTATTACTTGCATATTCTAGAGATAAAATTGAATCAACGAGGCCTAATTATGTTTTTCAACATAGAGAATTTTAAAATGAAAATCACCTTATTATTGTTGAAAATGAAGAGTCTTTTGTTGTTGCAAATGAAAATTCCCCTAATGTTGTTGAAAATAAAAATCCTTTTGTTGATGCAAATGAAAATCCTCCTAATGTTGATCCAAATAAAAATCTTCCTAATGTTGTTAAAAATCAAAATCCTTTTGTTGATGCAAATGAAAATCCTCCTAATGTTGATGCAAAGAGAAATGAAATTCCTTTCCTAAATGAAAAAGAAAAATAATTTTTACATAATGAAAGTAATATTTTGAATGGTCTTTCTGGTAAGATTTCTTTGAGGCAGATAAGAAATTATGCTAAAAATATATACAAAGAAATTTTCTATCGGAAAAAATTAACATTTCAATGTCAACTTGTGATTCAATTGATGAGAATGTGGAAAATGAGAAAAGTAATGAAAAGACTAGACATTAAAGTGAAATAAAATATGAAAGATTCATCTATTAAACATGTTATATATATTATTGCTAGTACCATTCAATCTATTGGAAAAATGATTCAACCAAAAGATAGCAATGCAACACAATGAGTCATAACAACTGCTATAGTCAATAAAAACACTGGATGAAAGAATGGTTAAAACTATTAATGGAATTTTAAACATGTATCCTAAAACATTGGTAAGAGTAGCAAGGAGAAGATCAAGTATTGAAAATGATCCAATTAACCAATGTTGGATTTTTAGTAGTAGACTCCCATGATCTAACATGAAATTGAGTCCTGAAATCAAATCATTTCTTGAAAAGTATTGGCATGATAATACAAGGGTGTTATCTAATGCAAGAGATTTTTTGAAATTAAGAGTTGGGTGTAAAATTTGTGATCCTCATCCAAAACACCTATTAGAAATAAAACAAATTGAATTTTATAAGAAAATTTTAGATGAGGTTGTGTTACTTGGGAAAATTACTCTTAGTCAAAGATCATTTGAAAAATGAAAGCCTTGATATGTGAAAATAATTAAGCAATGAATATCTTGTTGTTGCAATACACATGTTCAATTTAGTTATCACTATGATGTTTTTTGATATATACAGTGTATTTTATGCTAACAAGATTACGAATAATTGTGACATTAATATACCACCTAAGACAATCAAGGAGTTTGTAGCAATTTTATTTTGTGAAAGATCAAATGGGGAAATATTTTTCTTAAGTTCATGTATTTCTAGACAGTGCACTAGGTGTGGAAATTTTTCATTAATAGGACATTGCATGCATGAAATTAGTGAAAACAATTTTGGACAATAATTATTGGATGTTAAAATATTTAAGAGTATTTAGTATCCTTTAAAAGATGGAAAAATTAGAAAGAGATGTGAATTAATCACAGAAAAACTTAGTGTACATGCAGTCATTTTAGAATTCAAGAGTAAGATTGTTCCAAAATACATGAAATACTCTCAATATGCTAGATGGATCGATGGTAAATTCTACATATGTAGAAATATATTTCCAATTGGTACTATACTATCAATGGCCGACTTTGTACAAAACTATACTCTTGCTCCATAAGAGGAAACTCAAGACCAAAACTACAATTCAATGCACGTATCTTTGTTTGTTCATAATGTTTATAGACATGCACATGATAGTACAGAGGATGATAGAAAAATTATGAGGGACTATAATTTCTATTTAAGTGATAATCGGATGCACTCGCCAGTGTTTGGTCAACATTGTTTTGAAATTTTTTATATTAATTTAAGACAACGAGAAATCTACATGAGAGAACATCTCATATGTTCTGATAATTGTATGGGTTAATTTAAGAATGCTCGAATGTTTTATTGGCTTAGTAGGGCTCACAAGGAACCACATATCTGAAGTTGTTTTGAAGTTGGACATGGTAAAGCAGAGCACGATGGAGCTGGTGCATGTGTGAAGAGAATTTTGGCTAGAGAGCAATTCAAATTTGAGGATGTAGCTAAATTTAAAGATGCACATGCTATTGTAGGTTGGTGCAGTTCAAGATTATTTGTAGCATCAAACAAGAATCATACAATTAAATGATATTTTTCATTAACTAAATAAAATAACATTCTACGTAGACTTTCTTGAAACTATGGAATTGCCAGAATTGTAGTTTACGTTGTGTACAATTTTATGACTTGTAGGTTTCAGTGTGAAAAGGTGAGATTGTGGCGAGCAAGAAGCTTTCCCATTTGTTTCCTCATGTGTAGAACTTCATGACCAACATGTTGCAACGTAAAAAATAGGTGAGATCATGGTAGACAAAGAGCTTTCCACGTACCTTCTTAGAAGCTGGAAAAGTTGTGATCCTTCCGAGTAAACAGGTGGGACCAATTGACCTAAGAAATGGGTTCAAGTAAGGGACGCAAATATTCTTCATGCAAAATGTATCATTGACTAAATTTCAAAAAATGGAAAACACAATCTATTTTCTTCATGATTTGCATAGTTTATTGTGGGAAACAAAAAAAAAATTGCTAAAAAAAAGTGTGTTTCCGCGAATCTATAAAAAAATGATTTAACTTTTTTTTTTTTTTTTGGTGCATTTTACATGCAGATTAGTCACCGCCTCAAGTTATTATGTTGAGTGATTTTTATGTCAAAGTGTTTATTACTATATTAAATAATAATATATTAAAAATACATATATTTTAATTGTTAGTTTTGAAAAACAAAAAGTAAGATAACTATCTATTTAAAAATCACCATTGCAATTCAAAAGATAAGAATATAACAAAGAATCAAGAAAATTGCAATATTAATTATATTAATAATATCAAATTTAGTTTTTAGAATATTTTTTTTATATAAATTTTCATATATTCTTTAAATATTAAATCTAAATGTATGAATTTATATGTTCTTTAGTATTGATACTAGTACATATATATTTTAAAAATCTATGTAAATTATGTTGATAGATATCTTTTTCAATATGACATATCTATTGTTAATTGACACAAAATGCATGATTATTTCTTATCTATTTTTCAAGTTTTTTTTTACAAGTTCAATTTATCCTTCTCTACTTAGTGAACATGATGCTTTCTAAATCCAATAAATATAGAAGGTGTTGGACACATAATAAATACCCCTCATTGGAAGAGGGCAACTAAGGTCATATAATGCAACCACATGGATGAATTGAGCAGGATGTTTCAGCAGTTTTACCAAGCATAGAAGGTGGTTCCTAGCCTAATGGTGGGTTAAGTATTCATTGTAACTTGGAGGAGGGAGGTTAGGGTGGAGTTGGATGTGGAAAAGGCAACTTATTTTAGCTTCAAAAAATAGAATAATAGTGGCTTCACTTTTGGTTGTGACTCAATAGCACTAGTAGAATTTGGCAAATAAATTACTACGTGACTAAAACTTTTAGTCACATGACTAAAATTTTTAGTCACATGACCAAAACTGATCATATTTGGCAAATAAATGACTACGTGACTATAACCTTTAGTCATGTGACTAAAATTTTTAGTCACATGACCAAAACTAATCATATTCTACTAATTATTTGCAATTCATAATTATAAATGACTAATTTAGTTATCGGGTAAACTCACAAGGTCAGACAATTAAAAATGACTAAATAAATGACCAAATAAATGACTAAACAATTAGTCACTAATAATTAGTCACTCAAATAAAAATGACTAAATAAATGACTAAATCATTAGTCATCCAAACAAAAATGACTAAATAAATGATTATTTATCCTTTATAATACCATTTGATAATATCATAGACTTATATACCTATAAGTTCTATTTCACCAGTAATGCTTGTTCATGAATAGACTTATTGCGTGAGGAAACCATCTACACCTGTCTCATGCTAGAAATTTACTGTTTCAAAGTAGTTATTTCTAGAAGCGATTGGATTCAATTTATAATATGGATTTTTGAAACATAATGGTCTAGTCTACTGAAAATGAAGCTTTTTCCCTTACAGAAAAAATATATTTTTCCCTAAAAATGAAGATTGATAGAAAAAATATGTACTTGACTATCTTAATAATGTCAAATAGAAATAACAATGATAGAATATTTTGGTATGAGAATTGTTATCATAATTGGGCGTCCATGATTTTGCAAAGACAAGGTCTTTTGTGGGATTATTGTAAGAATGTTCATTTAATACCACATATTTACAGACATTACCCATGGTTAGAGAATTAAAAACTATTGAATCACTATCCTAGGGTGAATGATTACTTGTTACATTCTATAAGAAAAATGGATGAACATCTTCATATTTATAATATTTTAGATCAAGCCAGGGTAGAAATATCAAAGTGGGAAGACTGGTCAATTTATTTCTTTAATTAGGTGTATCAGGATATTTGACTTAACCTTTTATCTCTACATGCACCTAATGTCTTAGTGATAAAATTACTCTTAGTGGGTATTATAAGAAAGTTTCTATTGTTCATGGTTTTGGTTGAGGGAAAGAAAGTGATTAGCTTTCCTATTCCATTAATGGGCATTGACAAATTAAAAAAATACCAATGATGTTGAGGTTGCAGGTGGTGGATTGGCTAAATTCAGCTTGAAACAGTGTTCTATGAAAAGATCATGTATAATCCCAGGGTCCTTTTATTTGAGGTATTGGGAAGAATATTTTATATTGTTGTAATGATAGAGTAAAGTTAATATTTCCAAGAGAAGGGTAAGTGTCGTTATATATAGTGTATATTTGATCTTGATAATTCGCATCAAAATAAATTTGACATAGTTGAATCTAGAAATATATTCTCGAAAGCTTAAAACGTTTAAAAGTACTTCAAAATCTTAAAATGTTTAAGAAAAAATTAACATTGTCTTAAAAAATAAAATATTATTTTAAATATCTTAAATTTAAATTTAAATTATTTAAATTATCTTAAATTATAAAATAAAGACAAAAAAGTTGAGCCTAAATAGAATTTTATTATACTTACTAATTAGTCAAAAATAAAAAATAATTAATTTAAAATAAAAAATAATCAATTAAAAATTAAAATAGAAGGGGCATTTTTAATTAATTAAATAGTAATTAGAGGGACAATCATATATAGGGCATTTTGGGTGGCTATAATTAAAGAACAATGAAAATAATGAACAAAATGCTAAGCACATTCGCGCCAATGGGTTTGGAGAGAAAAATGCTGAAATTTGACCTCAAGAAACTCACGCACGGAGGAAGGGCAGGCTAAAAATGTTGGCGCCAAGCTGAAAGTCATTCCCGCCAAAGAATTTCCAGAGCATTGCTGAAATTTGACCTCGTTGATTCTTGGATTCATGGCACTAATTTAATCCATTTTGGTTGTTCGTTGGATGCATGAAAAGTTGGAGTGATTGAATGAGAAATAAATTTAAATCTCAGGTTTTCTCCTCTTTATTGTTATGTCATATTCGAGAAAGATAATTTGGTTTGTTGTCTTTGTTCAGGATATTTAAGAATTAGCCTAGTTTTGAGACAAATAATTTGGTTTGTTTTCTTTGTTCAGATATTTAAGAATTAGCCTAGTTTTGAGATAGATAATTTGGTTTTTGTCTTTGTTCAAACATGGTTGGTACCAATGGGAAATTGGTTTCATCTATTATCACACGTGGTAACAAAGGTGAGTTGGTACCATTTCTTTTGAAGGACATTTCTCTACATTTTACAGTACTTATGAGAGTGAAGTTGAATGAGTTGTGAATGTGTATTGGGTTAGGTATTCTTCATTCCAATTGGCTTCTTTGCATTTAGAATAATTAGTCAGTTTGAAAATTTTGATTTGAGAGGTCAATTTTTTTTGGAAAATCTCTATTAAATTTGGATCAAGCCAGCATTGGTAAAAATGGTATTTATTATATATAAGTTATTTTATTTATCTCTTAAATAATTTCAGGTCTGTCATTCTCTCTTGACCTATTTTACTAGTTTTTGTCTTTGTTCTATTATCCTTTTTGTATGTTTGCATACATTAATTAATCTAGAAGGATCTACCAAGAAATGTTCTTTTGGTAATGCCAAGACTACTCTCATGGCTTATTGTTCTTGTGGTAACAGTATTATGTTCTTTGGTACATTAGAACACCTCCTAGATGCTCATGGTAACACAAGGATCATTAATTAATCTCTAGAAATTGTTGCACATGCTCTAGCAATGTTTTAGGGCACTCTGCACAAGATTGGACTTTTTGGTAACAATACTTTTCAAATCTAATTATTAGTTCTTAAAGAATTTCTAATATGATTCCATCTCTATATCTTTCTCTAATCTAGCATAATATCTTTCGCAGACAATCCATGTTCTTTATTAATAAAAAATAATTATTTTCAAAAGCATTTAATAAAACAAATTTTTACCTCCACATTATAGCAACATGGAAAATATATGGAGATGAATTTGAGAAATTTAATGACTACGAAAAATCTTTCAATTCTTCCACAAAGGCACTTCCAAATATCTTCAAACTTCAAACTTGTTTTCTTCTTTTTCTAAATTGCATAAAAAAAATTGACAATGCATAAAAGAAGAAGAAGAATGATGAATAAAATAAATTTGTTTTCCTTCAAAAATATCATCCTTTTTCCTTATCAAAACTTAAATTGGAACTTTATATATATATATATATATATATATATATATATATATATATATATATATGAAAGAAAATAGTTTTTCCCTTTTTATTATGCACATTCTATCTTGAAGATGTCTATGATGATTGCTACATGTGAAGCTCACAACTGAGGAAAAGAAATGACCAGCTTGTCCAAGCCTACAATGATGTCTTCCATTATCTCTATGAATAATATTGGGCTCATTTGAGTTAGAGGATCATTGAGTCCTCAAATACTATAGCAGTTTATGACCATCCATTCAATCTCAACTAAAGTTGGTTAAAGTTAAGACAATAGAAGACAACTATCACAATGTAGTAACTGTTGAGGAGCTTAAGCAAAAGAGAATGTGGGAAATAACCTCTATGTGAAAACATTTCCTTCAAACAAGAGCAAACCATCCAAGAGAATTAAATTTTGTGACAAACACAAGTCTAGCAGCCACTCCAACACTGAGTGTTATTCTCAAAAGACGTTTCTTACACGAGCGGTCAAAAGACTTTTTTTACATGAGCTAGAACAAAGGATGATGATATCAAGTCATTAGATGGATTTATTGACCTAGATCACAACATCTTGGTAAACATTGCATGATAAACCCCCATAATATAGAGAGTTGAAGGAGAGTGATTACTTTGGTCAGATGTGGTTGCAAGGAAGCCCTTGAATATTTCGGTTGTTGGAAATAGAATGAAGAACTTGGTTTCCTTAGAAATCATTAAGAGATTGAATTTGTCAACCATGTCACATCTTGAAAATTGGGATGGCTTAGCTCTTGCAATACCCTAGGTATAAGTCATACTTTCTTGTTCTACTTTTCATGTGTTATTTATCTAATTAAGGAGGAGATAGTTTGGGGTGTTGTTGTGCCAATAGAGGTTTTTAATGTATTCCTTGGACATCCCTACATGTATGGTCACAAGCGTGTGTACCACACCAATTCTTGCATCATAGTTATCTTAGTGGGTAGTAAGAGATACTAGATTCCTGAAGTGGATTCAAACTGTGGTATATGGTTTTGCATCCTCAAATTCTTGACCTTCACTTCTATTTTTAATGCACAATCTATAGTGCCAAAGGAAGATTAGATTTTCAAAGCCACATTTACAAATAATTGTTCTATGCTTTCATATAGAGTGTCTATAGTAGTTGAGGTTCCACATCAAGTCAAATGATTCAACAAGAAATATCTAGAAGTCAAGGCTTGACACTTGCTTCATATACTTATTATAGATGACTACTGGTTTACAAGAAGGGGGGAATGATCAATGAGGATTTCTGCATTAACATCAAAACCATTCTCTTGGTTTGCGGTTTTTGTGGTAACACAACTATTTTTTGTAGCATAGTTGAAAAATGGACTCAACAATAACTTGGTATGCCCAATTGTTTTGAAACCTCAAGATTTGACAAAAACTCGGGTCAAAACTTGGCAATAACTCAGCACATTTGATTAAATATTTGAAAATACAATTTTTAAAAATATCTTTCATAATAAATGCCATATGAGAAATAAACATATGATAGTGAAAATTTATTTAGCAGAGTTGAATTTCACTCATTACATTTTGGTGAATCTACCATTCTAGATAACACTCTTAAATTCATAAAACTCAAGGTAGCCTTCTATTAGCTCTATTTTTTTGGATTTTGAGATTGTGTGTTGTCAAACTATTTAGGAATTCTACAACCTAATCCTCAAATTTATATAACATAGTTCAAAAAAGCCTTAGAAATTTAAAAATGCCTTCCCATACAACAAACACTCCCTTATGAACTTTTTCTAATTTCACACATTCTCTGTATGAACGTTTCACTTTTTGAATGCTTTTTGTTTCTCAAATAAATGTGCAATTGGTTCTCACTCTTAAAGATTTGACAAAAAATGTTTTAGTACAGAGCCACCTTACATGCCATTGCACAATACCGATCAACATTTGATTAATATTTAGAGGAATTCTGAGGGTGAGACTATGTTTAGTGATGTCATGCCCTTGGTTGAAAGCATCTGCAATGTTTTACAAAATAATTATTTTGGTATGAGTTCTTGCGGGGGCTAGCACATGAGGTGCACAATGATGTGTCTCCTTACACATTAGTTATTGCAAACCTAGGTGACACAAACGGTAATAGCATTGGCACTCAATTGTTGGTGTCTGGCTCCTATCTTGCATTTGGCATCTAATCCATACATTTACACTAGTATAGCTTAGTGGATGACAATTTTTTTGTCATATGAGAAATATTGTTCATCCTTCCAAGTTTCCAATGAATATCAACAATTAGATGCAAAGTATGATAATAAATGTTATATGATAAATTTTTCTATTCAACCATCCAAATATCAATCATCAAATGCAGAGTAACAAAATAAATTTCATATGAAAAATATTGTTTTTAATCCTTCTGATGAATATCGACTATCAATCTACCACAAGCAAAGTATAGCCATGAATCTAGTAAAAACAAGCGCTACACGCAGTTGGAGTCCCTTCCTTAGGTAAGGGTGTAGGAGAAAGTGTGTGTGGATGGTTAATTAAGAAACATGTAGTTGTAAAACATATAGTTTACTAGTGGCGTATCAAAGGGAAGCTTAGCATACTGCGCAATGAATTTTCTACATTAATAATAACATGATTCTGCTACTTCCAAATATTTGATATTTCACATGGATTTGTATGATTTATAAAATCTCATCATACTATAAGTTAACAGAAAAGTAACTAATACATGTCAAAGCTTTGTTTAAGATGCCTTCAAGGAGCAGGAATATACTTCAAGAACCAGTCACATACAATGTAGCTCATGTTCCCTAGAAAATCTTCATTGTTTCACATAAGAAAGAAGATGAATACAGTCAAGATTTGAATATGAATAAAATCACTAGAGAAATTAGAGCAGCCAATCAAAGAAAGGAAAGAAAAATAGTAACAAACATAAAAGAATTGCACCAAAATTGCCAAATCTGTGGATGTGCAACACAATATCATGGCATCCTCTCTTAAGAAAAGACTTCTAATATACAAAATAGAGACATTTTGGATGAATATAACATTAGCTTAGATTTAAATCAAATGATAATTGTCTTGTTGAGGTAATTTTAATATAATATATTGTCATCTAGTAAGTATCGTGCAAGATCATCAAGCTTTGACATTCTCCCTGACGACCATGAATTTTTCTCCTCGGTGGTCAAAACTAAAAAGCCAGGAAAACTCTCCTTAGTCTTCACTTGCTCAATATTAGATATATTACTTTGTTCCGCCAGCAGTAAAGATGTCAAGGTGGCAAGTAACTATCACTGTTCATATATGCAAGAGTGTGGTTTCACAAGAAATATATTTTTTTGTAGCAATGTAAAGTAAAGACTGTGTTGGTCTGTAAGGTTCTGGTAATGCTGGTCAAGTTGTCCTTTGGCAAAATGCAACAAATGTCTCCTAAAATAATATAAGAAATTTTTGTTAGGATATGTATTGATAACTGTCTAAACCCATTAAGTATATCCAACAGTAAATGGGTAACGTTATATCCATTGAGATTTTCCAAGCAGTGAAATGAGTAATGTTAAATGCATTGAAATTTTCCAAACAATGAAATAAGGTAACATTAGAAACAATTTAACAGTCAAATGGGTAACGTCAAAAACTTAAATCCATCCAAATTTTTCTAACTGTCAAAAGGGAAGTGCTTTAATTTTTTATTGAAAAATGTTTATCCTTCACTGTTAGTCTATTTTATTGTTAGTAGTTTATAAATATTTTTCTTAGTCCAGGTCCATATTGACAAAGAAAACTTCAAAACAGAATTCAAGTCTATGCAGATGAAGCAAGGAGTGAGCCGCACATGTCAAAGTACAAACTAGGAGTTAGGTGGAACCTACTTTGCAGAAAGAAAAAAATTGTGGTAGCCCCATAGATAGGGCTTTTAACACATTTTACTTTGAAAGTGCTTGGGATAGGTTAAGGCTGACACAACTTAGTTTGTTTTAAACTATACAGAGCTCTATCACCACATCTATGGTTATTTTATAAAACAAATAAATTATTTGATGGTTGTGGACTCTACCCAAAATTCACAAAATCAAAACATACTGCCAATTTTGTTCGAATTAGTTTTCATTCAATTTATGCGTATAATATGATAACTTATTCAACTAGCTTGTTGTTCTCTAAACTTCCAATTAGATTCAGATCATAGGGATTGATGTCATTTGAAGGTGTATCGTTGACCTTTGATGTCATTCTCCCTAACTTTGGGTTAAATGTTGCACTGGTCTTCTCTGTAGGACTCCCTTGAAAAAATGTGACCACATACAGAGGTTTTTTGATATGTAAAAGTATAGAAGCATAAATACAACATATGAATCTTTTGACTGAGAAGTCACATGTGATAGAAAACACAACCTACACCAAATAAAAATTGAAGGAACTAAGTATTTAGGCCATCACATGGCTACAAAATAAACAACAACACCCAGCCCATGGGTAAGACATCACCCAAAAACACCTAAGAATTTACAGGTTTGCCTATTCCAAGCAAGAAAAGATTCATAATGTACAATATACATAGTTCATGTAACCTATATTAACACACATTGTTTTCAATTGGAGAAGGAAACAAAGAAGAAAGGAAATTGATCAAGGATAAAGAGTGGAAAATATAAATTACCTGTTTGCCTCGAAACTATAAAATTCTCACGAAATCAACCAAATAAATCTAAATAGCTGAGAAAATGACTTTGATCTTCTTTAAAATTTGAGCTCCAAAATGAAAGTACTCCCAAAGATGGTACAGTATGATTCTACAAATTTGTAATAGCTAGGAACACAACTCTAATCTATTCTTCATTCAACAATATAGCCATTTAAAAAAAAAAACTAAATCTACTTTAAAAGATGAAACCGAACCCTGAATCTTACATATCTATGATAGGATTACCAATTACAAGCTCAGAAAATTATAGAAGCACACCTTTGAATCCATATCAGGGTTGAGTTCCTCGGTGAATAGAAAGTCGAATGTGAAGACATGGCACCTTTGTTTGGGGTAATAACAGAATAGAAGTCGATGCCCTTGATGTAAACATAACATGCAAAGGCCACGTCCTATATTCTACATAGGGAACCCAAGAACAACATGTCATCGTCCATTGCCACTACATCCCATGAATCTCCAAACTTTTTTTCAGCCCAGTTTTTTGTGTAGGAAAATAAAAAGATCGCTAGGAAAAACCAGCTCCACCAATAGAAAAAGTAGAATTTTGCAATGGGAAATTCATTTTAATAGAAATGGAAATGATGACCATAGGCTATAAGAAATATTTTACAGTTTTCATGATTTTCAGAGTACAAACTAATGCAAAAAAGAGGCCTGAAAACATTAGTCCCCTCCTTAGATAGCAGGGACTAATAATAATAATGATCACTAATTATCAAAATATAATGGAAATTTGATCTGCAACCACGAACAAAGAAATGGTTAGTGCTTGCATATTGGCTTACCATATTCATGCAAGGTCCTAGCAAGGGTCAAGCAAATAAAAGGCCAAAAATCCTTTTGTTTGTGTGCCCTAAGTTGCCACAATTATTTTCCATTGTGTTCTTAAAATGCTTGAAATCACATAACTTTTTATGCTTTGAGGAAAAAAGTTTTGATACCAAGTCAGCAAAATTTTGATAGGTTTTCATACAATGATCATGAATTTTTGACAATTTTTTACAGAAAACTTGCTGTAAGTTTTATTAAAAACATGGCAAAAAGTTACTTTTTACCGATTTTAGCTCACAAGTACTTGTAAGGTTTTGCAACCATGGTTTTTACTACACAAAAGCACCTCCTAGATGCTCACAATAATACAAGGATTATCAATCTATCTCTTATAGATAGTATACATGTTACAGTAGTGTTGCAAGGCTTTGTACAAGATTGTGCTTAGCAGTAAGTGTACATTTTCCAAACCTTTTGTAATTTCAACCATGCCATCAACAGGGTCTAACACACTTGTAGGCCAATGGAAAAGGTTAACTTAAACTGTTTGTCATTGTGTGGTTTTAACTTTCAAGCATCATACTTCAGTCATTGGTGATCCAAGTGTCACACTTGAGACACCAAACAATGTTGTCATTGCAGTAAGCCAAGTGACACTCTAGAGGCTTGTGCTTTTCCAACTCACCCACCAACACATTATGTGACCATCAATACACATATTGAAATAGTTATATTGATAGTTATAGGTCAACTTTTGCAATGACTCTTTGGCTTGATGGAATGTAAACTATATCATGGCAGGAAAAATAAATAAAAAATGCACTTACCATA
>MU221661.1:178262-192216 GCA_018584345.1 Thuja plicata
TGGACTTATTTTCATGTGTGAGGGGTTTGGTAGAGTTGGATAAACCTACTTGGGTCTTGGGTAATTGGTTTTGATGTATTTAATGGAACTTGGCATGGTCTTGGTTGCTTGGCATGGACTGGGAGGATCTCGGCCTTGCTTAGAAATCTGGTGCCTATTATAGGCCGTATAAGTAATTTTCTACAAAGAGTTAGAGGATAAAAATTTCAAGGATTGAAGAGGGCCTAGATTTCTACCTACGGTTTGAAGCATGAGTCACAATTCATCCAGACCTAGGAGATATCGCGATTTTACTAAGACATCAATTTTGGGCATTTAATTGTTGTTGTTGGCCGACTTGTGGCATTTAATTTATGTTCTGGGCTGACCTGTGGATTAGATTGGTATAAGTAGGGGTTGTGGGGGAAGTCTTTAGTCATATTCATTCATCCTAGAGAAGAGGAAGAGGAGCAATTTTTGAGAAGAGCTAGTGGCTGCGGCTTGGGGGGCAAGGGGATTGCTTGGTGGACTTGCGAGCACAAGTTTAGATCTTCCTTGGGGGCTCCTACCAATGTGTGGATCTAGACTAGCTAGGATTATTCATCCACCTGGGAGAAGAGGAGGTGATTGTGGAGCGAGTTTTGAGAGGAGCTAGTGGCTGCGGCTTGGGAAACAAGGAGATTGCTTGGTGGGCTTGCAAGCACAAGTTTAGATCTTCCTTGGGTGTTCCTACTAGTGTGTGGATCTGGGCTAGCTAGGGTTTCATTTGGATCTTGCGAGATCTTACAGAGTTTCTATTGTAATTGCATTGTATTTGGCTGTAACCCGGAAGGCCTTACAGCCAGGCATGTTAGATGAAAATATAATGATTGTATTATGAGTATTTGCATTGTGTGGATATAAATCTCTGTGTTGTTATTTATATTCCTTTGTGTGGTTATTTGTTGGGTGCTAGGACATCTCCATTGGGGATTCTCCTGCCTTTTCCCTTCATCAGACGTGTAGTCTCAGATCCACTTTTCTCAGGAATAAAAATGTCTCTCGATAGACTAGTTCTCAGTGATGTCTCTATAGACATACTACTCTCGGGTTACTATATGAACTATGCTCAGTTTACTCTGGGAACTATCTATTGGTGATAGTTCTTTCAGTGATCATTGTGCTAAGAAATTTTCACTGACCTCTGCACTTAACTGTTTCAGTGACCTCTACACTTAACTATTTTGGTGACCATTGTTCTTAACTGAATACTGTCACTCGGTGATCATGTAACTAAAAGACCAAAAAGTGTTTCCTTTTATAGTAATGAAAAATTATGATCATCAATCTCCCCCTTTGGCATTTGTATCAAAAAATAATATGTGTATATGTTTAGTATATATACCAAGTGTTTACCTTGTCAATGACTCCCCCTATGTCCATGTTGTGGTACAATATATGTACATGTTTCCTCCTTTGTGTATTTCCCTTTGACATGTTTTCCCCCTTTTTAAGGTATATACATTTCCCCCCTTTTTTCATGTATCCCCCTTATTATTGTGTACATATATGTTCCCTTTTTACATATGTTTTTACCTTTTTTTTGAAAATAACGACAAAGGTGTAGTACTTACAACTTGTCAAATATGTGGGAATGGGATTTTTGAATGTCTTCCATCTACTTCTCCCATTTCTCCTTGAGGTGCTTGAGGTTCATGTGTGTGAAAGTGATTCTGGCGTGCATGTCATATATACTCTCGGTGAATGACATTTCCGGAGTGGCAATTAATGTCTTTGTCAAAGTCATGTGTTTCAACAGCAATGTGAGATTTGAGAGTAACATATCTTGGAGCTCAATTACCTCATCTCTAATTTTTCTTTCAATCTTTTGTATCTCTTGTCTCAATCATTTTGATTCTATAATCTTCTCATAATACAAATTGAATGCATTTTCCTCGGTTGTGAGACTTTGTGCACTAGATTTAAGATCTTCATCTATTTTATCAATCTTTCCACTATGCTCGGTAGTGAAATGCTCTAGTGTGCACAACTTTTGAACTAAGTTGACTAATTCTGATAGTATTGGTTCTAATGTAGTAACTAGCACAAAAAGTTTGACCTTGTTTTTTGTCACTTCTTGGTTGATCTTCTTTGTGATCTTGTAGTGACACTTTTCTTCTACACGTTCTTCAATAACCTTGTCAGCTTCCATATTCTATGATGTAATGGCCTTGGTGAGAACTGTTAATTGATGATTATTGGTACATTTTGATCAATTTGAGTGTCAGGTACTATCTGCAATAATATTTCCTTTGTATTTTTCAGGACTTGTTAATTTTTGTGCTTCTTTTTTAGCTTGTCCTATATTGCCTTCCTTTTGCAAAGTTCTCCATACTTGGTCAATGACTCAAGATCTAGTGTTCTAGGATAACAATCGGGTATGTCAATGATTTATTCAAGTGTGACCGGTGCTTTTCTCTTCTTCTTATTCTTTGGTATGGTGCTGGAAGCATGAGAATGAAGGACTCTTGCTAGATCCTTCTACATCTCTTTTGATTTTGGTGATTGTGTGGGAGGTGTGGTACCTTTTGTATCTTGCTTAGCATTAACATGTTGGTTGATAGTAGACGTGTCTACATCAACCTTGTCTTTATCATCATCCTTTTTACCTCTTCGGTGTCATTGGTATTGGCATCATTCGGTGCTTCCTCTCCACTTGTATCTTTATTTTCCTCATTTGTATCTTTTTGTTCCACATGTTCATCACCTTTTTCTCAGGTATGTTTGCACCATGCTCAGGTTTCTTTTCCTCTTCTTCAGTAATTATATTGATAGCTTGTGGTTATGTGCAAGATCATGAGGGGCCAAAAAGTGGCGATGTAAAAAAATCCACTCTTCAGTCATCCAAAAGTGCATAAAAATGTATGTTGACTTTTTAGTAGGCCTGGGTGTCAGTACACCTGGGAAAACCTGACACCAAAGCACAAGCCTAAATGGGTACCCAAAAAAAATAGGCACCCAAAACTTGTGGCATAAATCAAACCCACGAGCTATTTTCCTCATTTCTCTCATTGTTTTGGGTTTGGAAAATGACTCTAAATATCCTATACACAATTTTTTGGGTACTTGATTTCTCCAACAACAAATTCGGCTCTGCAATTTATCCAGTAAGTAAATTCGTGCTATATCTTGATTAATTTCTTTCATTTTCATGTTAAATCTAGTTTTTTGGTTAAAATAGGGTTTTGTATTAATTTTTTTAATAATATATGAAATCAATTTGAAATTTATATTTTTATATTATTTAATTAGGCATGGTTGACAACAATGAAGATAATAACCCCCCCACCAAATAACGATCCCCTAAACAATCTAGAACCACTTCAAAACCCTCAAGCTTTAGAGGATTTGATACAAGAGAATTTGAAGACTATACGGGGCTTCAAAAACACATATCAGAATATACCTATGTTATCTCCTATGGTTGCCACCCTAAATACCATTGTTGAAAACATTGACACCCTTCTACAGCAACATAATGCTGCTCTTCATTGGCATGATGATATGCACAGCCAATTTGATGATGGGCTTGACCATGATGGGGTTGTGGCCCTTAATATAACTAAGGAAGATATAGCCTCCCTTTTTGTTAATCCTAAAACCAGATTAAAATTTGACCCCAGAAAGCCCAAATTATAAATAAAATGATGCACAAATAAAGCAATGCGCACACACTTTTGGGATCACTAGTGGATGGTTTTTGATAAACCACCACATAGAAATTTGGAGCTCCCTACTATTTCATAAAAAAATTGTATGCTGAGTTTGTGCTTGGTCAAAATGTTAATTATTGGAGCATGAGGCCCAACATGGGTATAGGCGGAGGAGCCCCTCAGACTAGGTCATTTTCCCAGCACAAAAAGGCCTGTACCTTTGTCCCCTCTGATGTCGCACCCCCTCCTCCAATGCAGCATCCCGATATCATTGCAGAGGCTACCTCACAGAGTATTAGGGCCATTCACATGCTGAGTGATCAGTTGATCATGTAGACTAGGTCATTGTTGCCTCCTCGTGTGGATGATGTTGGCGCATTAACATCTGGCAGCAGTTCACATGTATGTGTGCCCCATACTTGCATTATGTGCAAGAATTTGTGCCTCAGACTGCTTACTGATGCTGATACATATCAGTATGTTATTTATGAGGAGGATATAAGAGACATAGCTACAGAGGCTGCAACACCTCATGGAGCATCTACGTCTCATTAGAGTTCTGAGGAGGGGTACATAGAGCCATGGAGTCATGTTAATACGGTAAGAGTAAACATTATAAATAAATTTGTCACATGACTTATTTAATTTAAAAATAATTCATTTATTTAAATTACTTTTAATGACTACATGCACTTATGTATATATTTTTGGTCCATTTATGTTCAATCGATGACAAAGGAGTTGAGATAGGTGGATGAATCCACACTTTCGGCCATTTCATTTGGCCGTGACACCTATATGATATATTATAAATTATGTACCCATTAGCTTTTTTTTATATCATTTGGTGTACATGCTTAAATCTATATCAATTAGAGCAATAAAATTCATACATTTACTAATATATTATCATCTTATTGTACTCTAGTATGTATCAGCTGATGTGAGTGGGGGGGCACGAGGGGGTTCCTTCCTCATGTGTCGACAAAGGAAAGGTAATTAATTATTTAAGATTAATTATGCATGCATATGTATTTTACTTGTGTGTAGTAATAAATATTTTATATGCACTTTATTGTATAGGGTGTGGCTCTCGATGATGTCCTGACACAGGTTCGGGAGCCTGGGCTGACAGGCATCTCGGTTTAGAGTGATAGCCTGATTGTACGTAGATTTGTACATATTGTTATTTGTATTTTGTAACCAGGGTTGTTATGATAAAGTACATTTATATATAATTGACTATCTTTTTTACTCTCATAGGTTACTCCTAGTGCGAGGCAGGCCCCATGAGAATCATTCCTACTTTTGTTGACCCAGCCCACTATTCCAGAGGAGGGATCGGTGGACATAAGTTTTAATTTTAATTCAATAAATTTGTAATTTTATTATGCTATCATCCTATTTTGTAAATTTATTACTCTATGTTGCACCTTGGGCCCCTGCACCACTCTACTAATCTTATTATTGAAAAAATATATTTATAGGTCGGAGTTGGTATTGTTGGCAATGTTTGTTCGCTACCAAAGACTTATGTTAGGACACCTGATCGTGGTAGGCGACCGAGAGGCTAGGTACATATGTTTTTATTAAGTTATAATTTATAATTAAATTCATGTTTGAATTATGAATTAAATATATGTACAAATCATATAAACTAAGCAATCTACCTTGGGATTGAACTCATTTTTGATGCATGATCAATCAGAGCCAAATACTTCTTCCAAGAGGCTACATTTTGATGATCCCCCTAGGACATAAGATATAGTTTTAGTTGTGTTCATTTAGAGATGCCACTTGGCACATTTTGAGATGGCATATATGCCACATTGTACACCTTGAAACATTAATTTTGTAGACATTTTGAAATGGCATGTGCCATATTTGTATATGGAGATACTTTTCATACTTTCTATATATAGAACATTTTCATTTTTATATTATACTTGTGTCATCTTTTATATACACATTTATTAAATTCATGTATATGGAATTGAATGGTGAAGTTATATCATGACTATGATTATGATTGTTATGTCTTGAAGTTATATTTTGAAGTTATATTTGATTATCATTATGATTTAAATTATATGTTGTTGAAGTTATATGTAATTTTTTTTGAAATTGTTATAATAGATCCAATAAATTACCAAGATCACTCAAATTCTTCTTTGTTTTGTAACAATACCCAAATCCTTCCTTCAATAGTACATCAACTTCTAGACTAGTTTTGGTTGTTTTCTCCAAAAAGTTTAGCAGCGACTATTTTTTATTGTTTTCTCCAAACTTTCTAAAAGACATCCAAAACTAATAAGTGATTTAGATACCCTTTATCAAGTTATAAAACATATTTCAAACTCAACTGACATTGTTTTTTTTAACATCATGCTCAAAACTTATTGTCCTCAGTCACAAACCTTGGGGACACTTGGGTCGAGCATGGTTGCGCGCGTTCCAGTGACTCCGTGGGTGGAATAGGTTTGTCACTAGGATTTACCTGGCCAACCGGAGCTGATGGAATAGATGGTTTGATGCTAGGATGGACAGTTTGAAAGATACACTATGGAGCTAATTTAAACTGGCCCTCGCTGCAAGTTTTGGCATCGATTGAGATTGCCTTGCCAAACGGAAACCAAGTTGAATTTCCCAAAACCAGGAGAAATTTTTGTATTTCTCAGAAACATGATCTCGTAGCCCCTGAAAGTTTGTTGATACCTCTCACAAGGTCTGAGATACGATCCTTGGAAGATCGTTGCCCAATCGTGCTTAGTGCACCTTGGGGACACTTAGCTCAAGTGTGGTTGCAAGTGTTCCACTGACTCCATGGGTGGAATGGGTTTTTCATTGGTTTTTACCCAGTCAATCAAAGATGATGGAATAGATGGTTCAATGCTAGGATGGAATATTTAAAAGATACACTACGAAGCTACTTTCAACTGACCCTCATTGCAAGTTATGGCATTGACTGAGATTTCCTGGCCAAATGCAAACAATGTCGAATCACCCAAAATTGGGAGAGGTTGTTGTAGACCTCAGAAACATGATCCCATATCCCCTAACAGTTTGTTGATACCTCTCATGAGGACCAAGATACGAGCCTTGGAAGATCGCAGCCCAATCGTGCTTAGTGCACCTTGGGGACACTTGGCTCAAGCATGGTCACGAGCATTCCAATGCCTCCATGGGTGGAATGAGTTTTTCACTGGCATTTACCCAGCCAACCAGAGCCAATGAAATAGATGGTTCGATCCCAAGATGGACCATTTGAAAGATACACTATGAAGCTACTTTCAACTAGCCCTCATTGCAAGTTATAGCATCGAATGAGATTGCCTTGCCAAATGCAAATGAAGTCAAATCGCCCAAAACTAGGAGAATTTTTTGCAGACCTCAGCAACAAGATCTCATAGCCCCTGACAATTTTTGGATACCTCTCATGATGTCTGAGATACGAGCCTTAGAAAATGGCTGCCCAATCATGTTTAGTGCACCTTGGGGACACATGGGTCGAGTATGGTCGTGAGCATTCTAGTGACTCCGTGGGTGGAATGGGGTTGTCACTAGCATTTACCCGGTCGATCGAAGCTAATGTAGTAGACGGTTTGATTTCAAGACAGACCATTTTAAAGATACACTATGAAGCTACTTTCAACTGACCCTCATTGCAAGTTATGGCATCAACTGAGATTCCCTTGCCAAACATAAACAAAGTTGAATTTCCCAAAACCAAGAGAGATTTTTGTAGACCTTGTAAACACTATCACGTATCCCCTAACGGTTTGTAGATACCTCTCACGATGTCTGAGATACAAGCCTTGGAAAATCACTTCCCAATCGTGCTTAGTGCACCTTGGCGACAATTGGGTCAAGCATGGTTATGAGCATTCCAATGACTCCGTGGGTAGAATAGGGTTCTCACTAGTGTTTACCCTGCCAACCAAACCTGATGGAGCAGACGGTTCGATGCCAAGACAGACCATTTGAAAGATACACTATGAAGCTACTTTCAACTGTCCCTCATTGCAAGTTATGACATCGATTGAGATTGCCTTTCCAAATGCAAATGAAGTTGAATCGCCCAAAACTGAGAGAGGTTGTTGTAGAAATCAGAAACACAATCTTGTAGCCCCTAACAATTTTTCAATACCTCTCACGAGGTCTGAGATACTAGCCTTGGAACATCACTGCCCAATCGTGCTTAGTGCACCTTGGAGACACTTGGGTTGAGCGTGGTCACAAGTGTTATAGTGACTCTGTGGGTGGATTGGGGTTGTCACTAAAATTTACCTAGCCAACTAGACCCAATGGACCAGATGGTTTGATGCCAAGATAGATTGTTTGAAAGATACACTATGAAGCTACTTTCAACTAACCCTCATTGCAAGTCGTGGCATCAACTAAGATTGCCTTGCCAAACGCAAATGAAGTTGAATCTCCCAAAATTGGGAGAGGTTTTTGTATACCTTTCCAACACAATCTTGTATCCCCTAATGGTTTGTCGATACCTCTCACAAGGTCTGAGATACAAGCCTTGGAAAATCTCTGCCCAATCGTGCTTAGTGCACCTTTGGGACACTTGGGTTGAACATGGTCACGAGTGTTCTAGTGACTCCGTGGGTTGAATGGGGTTGTTACTAGTGTTTACCCAGAAAACTAGAGCTGATGGAGCATACACTTTAATGTCAAGATGGACGATTTGAAATATACACTATGAAGCTACTTTTAACTAACCCTCACTACAAGTTTTGGCATTGACTGAGATTGCCTTGCCAAACAAAAAAGAAGTCGAATCACCCAAAACTGATAGATTTTTTTGAAGACCTCGGCAACACAATCCTATAGCCCCTAATATTTTTTCAATACCTCTTAGGAGGTTTGAGATACGAGCCTTGGAAGATGACTTCCCAATCATTCTTAGTGCACCTTGGGGACACTTGGGTCTAGCGTGGTCGCGAGTGTTCTAGTGACTCCGTGGGTGGAATGTGTTTGTCACTAGCATTTACCTGGTCAACTAGAGCCAATGGAACATATGGTTTGATTCCAGGATGATCCATTTGAAGGATACACTACGAAGCTAATTTTAACTGACCCTCACTACAAGTTATGACATCAACTAAGATTTGCCTTGCCAAACTTAAACGAAGTTAAGTCACCCAAAACTGAGAGAGGTTTGTTGTAGACCTCAACAATACAATCTCGTAGCCCCTGATGGTTTTTTGACACCTCTCACAAAGTCTGAGATATGAGCCTTGGAAAATTGTTGTCCAATCGTTCTTACTGCACCTTAGGGACGCTTGGGTCAAGCGTGGTCGCGAGTGTTCTAGTGACTCTGTGGGTGGAATGGGGTTGTCACTATAATTTACCTGGTCAACCAAAGCTGATGGAGTAGACTATTTGATGTCAAGATCGACGGTTTTAAATATACACTACAGAGCTACTTTCAACTGCCCTCACTGCAAGTTATGATGCAGAGGCTTGGTGAACTCCACAAATTGGACAACAAGACTCCACACCTTTGTAAAACAATCCTAAGGTCTCACCATGAACCCAAGGGATTCCTCTTTCTCAAAGAGGTCAAATGACTTCGAAATGACACAAGGCTAACCACAAGACTTCCTAGGGTCCTAACAAACTCCAAACAACTTGTCTTAACAGGTTACAAGTGCATGATATGTGAATTTCAAAGACCAGTCAACACCTATTGATGAAAATAATATCCTTAAAGAATTAGAAACAACAATCAAACTTTTAATAATTCAAACCATGCAAATGACATAAATAAATAATAAAAAATTATGAGTTTTCATTTCCTATTTCTGAGAAAATCTATACTTAGATCCCTTGTTGGCACTATTGGCCACCAAGATCTCAATTAACCATTAAGGATTATTTTGTCCTTCTATCTCTAATTGGATCCATGGTGACCCTAGGTGTCTTCATAGGTGGTCCTACACAAGTTACAATCCACATACAAAACCAAGTTTATTAACTCAAAATAGAATATAAGAAAGGTGAAATTAATGTATTGAATTTAAGCTTAACTTAGAAAACCTTGCACTGGGTTTAACTTATTACCTAATCAAGTGTTCCTGAAGGGTCATATCTTTTCTTTAGGGTCTCCAATAGTGCTTCATGATCAACAGTACTGATAGTCCAAAGTTCTTTTGTCTTTGGTTTTCCTTGATGCTTTGACAACTTGACATTTGTTTCTATAACAAGGTGTGAATACATGAGAATATTTTTGTGCTTCTCATAGTCTTCAAATGAAGGAATTCCATTTTTTCTAACCATGTATGTTTACAGCCATATTCCTGCAATAACAACTGAACCAATAGGATATGCGAACCCATCACCATCTATCATCCATTGTACAAGCTTCTGTTTACCTTGTACACAACGTGCTAACTAATAATCTGACCTCTCATCATTCCCCTGTGGTGCAACCAATGCAAAAACATCTCCTGGTTGGCGAAGATCTGAAAGATGGTCATACTCAACTAAAGTGTCCATGTCATCATTTATTATAAAGAGTGTCAAAGATAAATGAGTTAGATACTTTGGAACCCATGTATCCACCCAATCACTTGACTCACAATGATCCCAATCATACTAAAAACACATCGGACAAAAACAAGCCAACTCTCATGTCCAAATGGTCCATGTACTACTATCAGAGCTTTGGAATGAATGCATTTTTGAAGAGTCTCTCACTTTTTGAAAATCCAATCTATCTCCTATAGTTCCCTCCTCAACCAAAAAAAATAATCTACGCACTGTAGAATCAAGAGTCCCCCCTGTGACAATGCTAAAGTACACCAATCAACAATAGAATGAGCATCAAGAAGTACAGCACCTGGAATCCTCAATTGCTCCTTAATTAGAGCTCTCTTCACACACAGCTACTCCATCATGCTCCCCTTTCCCATGCCCTGACTCATAAAAACTCAAAATATGAGATACACCTCTCTCAACATGCATTCTACACAACCAATAAGACATTCTAGCATTCTTTAATTGACCCGTGCAATTATCTAACAAACTAAATGCCTATCCATAGCAATATCATTTTCCTGCAAGAAGTCAAAATAGTTTTGGAATCAATGTTGGACAAACTCCTGAGCGTGAGACCTATCATTGCTCATATAAAAATGGTACTCTCTGATTATCTTTCGCTCATCTTTTGTGCTATTAGAGGAATGTCTATATGTGATGTGTAAAAAAATAGAAACCTGAATGGAATTGTAATGTTGAGCTTGAGTCTCATTTTGGGGCTGCAATGTAGAGTTCTCTGCAAAGTCTACAACTGATATAATAGTTCCAATGGGGAAAGTGTCCTTACACGTCCTGAATTATTGATCCAACCATTGCGACCTGTGACTATGCCTTGCATACTTGTAAAATAGATTTGTCTTGAAATCTGAAATAAAATCAGCAACATTGTATTCGTTTGCAACTAACTCACATCTATAGCCTTCACCTCCACTATTCAATGTATATTTCACTGTTTCATATACCTTTTTTTGGACGAGTGTCTTTCCGAAATTATGTTCCAAACCCTCATTAAAACATGTCCTAAACTTGGACAAGCCACCACATTCTAAGCACTTGGCATTTAAGCAGTTGTTTTTATAAAATAAACAACCATCATCTCTACGACATAAAAATTGATCTGGAAAGTCTCTTGATGATTTGAGAAGACCACTTGCACCAGAATCCTCTATCATTTCATTAGTATGAAAAGTAGAATGAATGGACCATAATAGTTCATTATGCATTGAAAACTCAACATGATATTTGCAACAACATGTATTCTGAATCTTAAAGGGTACACAATAAAATGGTTTCACGGATTCAAAAGACCTTTGTGATATTTTCAATGTTGGATGTTCCTCACAAAATTTTTTATACAAAATTGTTTTACTTACCTCCACATAATGTTTAGGATGTGGAGTGTGGCCTCGATTGCCAAATCTCAATTTCAAGACATCCTTCACATTTGGTGACACTCTTGAGTTAGCATGCCAAAATTGTTGAATTTCATCCTTGAAAACATCTATTAGCTTCTTATCAAAATGTGGAAGTCTCCCACCATAATCCCATGTATCAATTTGAAGCTGATCATCAATTATTTCTCTTCTTTCAAGTGCTCTATCCAAATTTTTACAGTTTATATTGAAGTCAACACAAGTTTGTCTCATTAAGCGAGTCTTTCTCAAACGATGACTTACTAAGGAGGTTGTAATAACCCTCCGTGCAACTCTCTTGTATTTTTCTCTGCTAGTCTTCCCAATGCTATTGAGAGCATTGAAAATATTGTTCACAAAAATGGCATTTCTCTCCTTTTTCTTGTTCACACAAATTTTCAATTTCACAAGCACAGGTCTCATCTTTTGCATCTTTAATAACTGCACAAAAATTTGACATTGCTAACCAATGTCTTGTTTCAAAAAAATTGATCATAAAGTCTTGAAGACCACAACCTAACGGTTCTATGTGATCTCTTTTCTTCCCAACTATTCATAATTTTCTCCTCAATTTCAATTAACCATTTACATGTTCTTGAAAGCCCCGAATTTGAAGATTGATTATCTTTATTGCAAGGGACTTCATATCTCATATAATTTGGAGATGTGTAACATTCAAGTGGTTCTTGTGCAACATTTTCATTCCCCAAGTCTACATTTTCAATCTCCTTCTATACATTTGCATATTCATTCCATTCAATGTTATTCCCGAAGTCTCATTTTCATTCCCCAAGTCTACAATTTCATTCTCCATCTCTACATTTTCATCTTCACTGCATACATTGTTATTCACAAAATTAGTTTCCATATTATTTTCAAATTCAACATCCACATTTACGGGGTCACCTTGATTAATGTTTAACATACCTTCTCTCTTTCTTTGGTGATTTTCCCTATCTTTTCCCTATATGCTTGAATTTCTTCATCTGTCACCTTCCTCTTCCATTTATACTTTCGACGACTGTTGCTTCCCATCGTGAGACCAAAAGTTGACAGAAAACACCTCAAATTAACTAACTTTTAAAAAATGGGCCCCAAATCACTTTTTTTAAATGTAGAACGTCTGTAACTCGTGAAAAATGTTTGAAATTTTGTGATTCTATGGTCTGTGGGGGCAGGGAATATTTTGGTAAAAGTTACACCAGTGCATAATCGGGTACCCAAAAAAAAGGCAGGACCTAAATGAAATAATTGAAAGTTTACATATAAAGGTGGCAGGAACTCTTTTCAATGTTATTATATAATTATTATATTTGTCTACATATAATTATATTATATTTGTCTACATATTATTATATTATTATATATCATGTATTATATTATATTATTATATTATATTATTTATATGTATTGTTTTATAAGAGAGAGAGAGAGAGAGAGAGAGAGAGAGACCCCATGACCCTTTTGACCCATTAGAATGCTCAAGTGTCTCTTAAGGGGTCGTAGCACCCCTTGGGACACAATTGATCATTCAAATGGGTCGATAAGGGTCATGGGGTATTCCTAGGGGTCCTAGTATGTGATAAGGTGTAGTAGGACCCCTAGGAAGACCCCATGATCCCTTTTGACCCATTTGAATGCTCAAGCATGTCCTAAGGGGTCCTATGACCCCTTAGGTGTCCTAAGGGGTCCTACAACCACTTAGGACACACTTGAGCATTCAAATGGGTCAAAAGGGGTCATGGGGTCTTCCTAGGGGTCCTAGTACACCTTATCATGTACTAGGACCCCTAGAAAAACCACATAAACCCCTTTTGACACATTTGAATGCTCAAGTGTGTCCTAAGGGGTCATAGGACCCCTTGGGATAGACTTGAGCATTCAAATGGGTCGAAAGGGGTCATGGGATCTTCCTAGGGGTCTTAGTATGTGATAAGGCATACTAGGACCCCTAGGAAAACACCAGGACCTCTTTCAACCCATTTGAATGCTCAAATGTGTCCCAAGGGGTCCTACGACCCCTTATGACACACTTGAGCATTCAAATATGTTAAAAGGGGTCATGGGGTCTTCCTAGGGGTTCTAATACATGATAAGGCATACTAGGAACCCAAGGAAGATCCCATGACCCCTTTCGACCCATTTAAATGCTCAAGTGTGTCCCAAGGGGTCCTACGACCCCTTAGGACAAACTAGAGTGGTCAAATGTGTCAAAAGGGGTCATGGGGTCTTCCTAGGGGTCCTAGTATGCCTTATCATGCGTTAGGACCCCTAGGAAGACCCCATGACCCCTTTCGACCCATTTGAATGCTCAAGTGT
>MU221661.1:201860-212687 GCA_018584345.1 Thuja plicata
ATATAATTTTTGATATATAATATATCATATGAAGTATGGAGAAATGGGAGGGAGAAAGGGGTTGGAAATAAATTAAGAGGGAGAAAGGGGAGGGAAAATTTAAAATTCAAAATTCTGCCAGGATTTTTGAGTACCCGAAATTATTGGGTACCCAAAAATATCAGGTACCTAAAAATATCGTGTACCCGATTAGGCTCGGTATTGCTTTGTGCACCAAACCTACCTGGTCAACTCTTCAAATGTCACAAAAATGTGTTTTCCCCCTGTTTCTCTGAGTTCCAGACTTCGACCATGTAGCTGATGACTTTTTTTTCACCCGAATTTGATGAAACGAAAAATGGTATCTTAAGGAGATTATCAACTTTCTATCGATGTACAATTGCTGTCAAATTTTGAATTCGGTAAGTAATTATTAGTAATTTTCTAATTGAGGTACCTCTAAAGTGCTTATTTATATACTAATTGAAAAATGGCTATAACTTTCAGACGGTATAACATTTTTGAAATCTGAAAAATGCATCACATTCTATTCTTCGCCTTCTATAAGGGAATTTTTTTAAAAAATTTTGTAAAATTTTCAATTAGTTAAGGTGCTCAAACACGGGAGTTTTTTAATTCTGAAAACATTGTAGCAGATAATTCATAATTAATTTTTTTTTGGAATAAAATTACAAAATGATATGCGTCACATTCAGGCATGAGTCTACTACTTATATATAAAATCTTATAATAAAATACTATCATTTGATTATGATTAAGGTTGTAAGACATACACCTATTTCTTAGTTTTTTCCTAAACTTCTTGTACTACTGCATTGAAATCTATACTTTTCACCAATCATATTAACTTTTTTTCAGAAAAGGCCTAGTAGTTTAGAAACTACATTCAATTTCCTACAAATTCTATTCTTACAACTTTTTATATTAGGTTGATAGCTAGTTCAAATTTTCACGTCAAGTTGACTAAGCCTGATTTGCTGATTTTTCATTGCCACTTAAGGGCATAGTTTGGCCCCTCACGATCTTGCACATACCCTTGTATAAATAAAGGCATGTGATCTAGTACATTTTTCTGTGCAATATCCATTGTATCCTTTTCCTTTTCTTGTTCGGTGGCATAATTTACATCTTCATCATTCTTGGGATCATCATTAAAATCAATTTGAGTTATATTTTTGATTGTGATGTTTGTTGTTTCCCCTAATGATTGTAATATCTTAGGTATGTCATCCATGGCATTACTTGCTACTATTGTCAAATATATAGGACTGACATCCTCGGTGTCATTAATGAAGATATGCTCTAGGCTTGGTGTGGCATCCTTCTCTTCATAGTGAGGTGTCTTAGTAAGAGCTAGTACCTGCTTCGGGGCATTGGAGATTTCATTCAAAATATCATTGATTTCTTTGTCAATGTCTTCTAAGCTTCCCTCTAGTACTTTGTATGCTCTCATCTTTGCAAAAAATTTCTTTGTACACTCCTTCATTATTGAATTAATTTCTTCAACTGTTGACCCGGGTGCCATGAAAGTAACTAGGGATCTTTCCCTCATTTATTTCTTTGTATGCAAGGCATATGTCCATCTTGCTGATATTTTATCATTTAGCTCTTGTGGCATATTCTTGTTGAATTGTATAGGTACATACTTGTATGCAATCATTGCCTTAATTATGGTCTCTTATATCTTATTGTGATCTCCGAGAGACAAGGTTAGCCATTGTCTAATCTTGCAATGTGATATGTTGCCTGTGTTGATGATTGACTTTGCAACTTCATCAACTGTTTTAGGAACTTTGATATTTTCAATTTAGATTCCTTGTTCTCTCTCATCTTGTTTAGTGTCATCCTTGTCCTCTTTTCCTCGTATATATTTCCTTCTTTGTCTCAGTGTTGATTGCCTATTTTGAGGCTTTCTCTTCTGATAATTCCTTACAGTACCTTTCTTTACCAGTGGTGAGCCTGCATCTTTTTTAGTCTTACTTCTTTTTTTTGATACAATTGTTATATTTGTAACCTTTGCTTTCTTTGTTGGTGGTGCATCTGATTCAGTAGATTCAAAGTCACTTGATTCTTTACCTTCACCGACGGGTGACTGTCCCTCGCTGACATCTTGTTCTAACTCTTCATCATCTACTGAAAGATTCTTTTGAAGATTATTTATGATTTTATTCTTCTTTGGGTCTATCTTCTTCATTGCTAAGACTATCTTGATTTTAGACTTGTCTTCCTCATATGTGACAAATATGCTCAATGATTTTTCCACTGCTTCATTTAGAAGGGCTTCAATAGCATTTGTAGCTTGATCAATGTTGATCTCATAATAGAATGGTGGTAACCATGTTGTTCTCCGTATAGTTGGTTTGATTAGAGTGGTGTCGGTGTCCACTATAAAACATATTTCATCTTTGTATTGTTCCACCAGTTGTGCAGGGATTCTCATTCTCTTCTGCATTTTGTCCTTGAAAGTGGTGAAGTATGCATCCATGATAGATGTGAAGTTATCCCCTAGTGACATAAAAAATTCACTAATTTGTGCATTTATTGGTCGGGTTGTGTCCCAAGTGACATTACTGACAAAGGGGAAGAAATTCTGAAAGTAGAAGAATGCACACATAAGGAGGGAACCAAACTTACATGTATTAGATCTGGCTGATCTAAGTGTTCTCATATTCTCCTCTAGTTGCTTCAGTAGTAGCCTGGATAAGTTAAGTTGAAGTCCCTTCTTCACAATCTTATAAGCAGTGTCAACTTCTCCACATGCTATGTTGTTCATTCGGCTAGCTTGGAATACCTTGTACCCAATCACACATGCACCAAAATTCATCTGTAGGTCGGTGATTGAATTAACTTTCAAACCTCTTTTGTCCCATACTGCACTAGTTAACTTTTCAATCTCGGGGAAAGAAGGATGCTTTTGGGCTTTATCCTTATCGGTTACTGGATAACCTGTTACAGCGTGAATCACATCCTTTATGATCAGTTTTGCTTCATCCAACCACATTTTCCTATTGTGTACCCAAAAAAGTACAATGTGTATCCACTCGGTCTTGAACTCTCTCTGGAACATTAGGGCATTGGTTAACCCTTTCACCTCAATGTGCTTGTATTCATCTTTTAGGTTTCCATATTGGCATAGCATCTGGTAAGCTTCTTCAATCTCTAGATCCTTGATCTATGCAACCTTAAAGTGGATGTATGTGCAGATATCTTCAACTAGAAAAACCCTAGGAGGTATACTTGAAAATTCTCCCTTGTCGTAGGGTTGAGCAACAACCTCAGGGAGAAAATTATAGTTGGGCTCCTCACAGGTTGTGTTCTTAATTTGGTTGACCTTCTTGTCCTTTAAGTTCTTGATCTTTGAGACTCACGATGTGGTTGCCATTATTTGTCAAATTAGGGCTTCTTCGTAAACAAACTATGATCTTAGTGAGTCCAGATACTCACTTGATCTTTGTTGTAGATGCTAAGAATATATCAGAGTAGCCTTTGAATCTGCTGTGAATCGATCTACAATCTTGTTTCTCTTGGTTTCTTGTCTTCGCTCTGTTATTTTCTCTTTTTCTCTTGGTAAATGAATGAGATCTTTGTTGCCATATTTATAGAAAATAACCTTAGTGGTGCATTTAATGCTTCAGCTACCACTCAGTCGATGAAACAAAGACACTTGGGTATCATACCAAAGACTTCATCCTTGATGAGTATGCAACACTCGGGGTAAGTGACAACTTAGTTGTACTTTTCACATGTTTACCAACGGTGATCGGTATGTAGCGAAGAATTGATTATCTTTCCCATGTTTACCGATGATGCTCAATTTACATTGACAACTTTGTTGTTTTTCACATGTACACCGACGATGCTTGGTATGTATTAACCAACGAGACTAGATTCACAAACTCATAACAAGTAATACCATAGTGCATATCCATTCATGCTAATTTTGCATATTATCAATGAATACTGGAACTGATGTAAAATACAAATTTGTATAGTGTAGTTCCATACTTGTAATGCTTATGTGGGGGTGGTGGAATCACCTAATCCATTGGATGAGGTATCACCAACTGTATTTCTTGGTCCAACATCATCTTTTCTTTCAAATCTTTCCTCCACATTTGATTTCTCATTCTCCTGATGTCTTCAATGGTATTTCCATTAGCAAAAATGTTTGTCTCTATCACTCGGTCTCTATAGTCCTTGCTTAAAGGTAACTGACCTTGTGATAGTTTAAGCATGCCAGTCTAGGGTTATTCCAGCTTCTAGACCTTCTCATCCATTTCCTCTTGTAGTTTGCAACTATGTGTCCATATCTACCACATGTTGTGCAATCTACCCATGTGCTTTAATCCAAAACATATGAGTTATTGACTCTTCTCAATTGATATGAATTTTCTTGTTCTTTGGGTTTCCATACTTTGTTTTTATTTTTCCTGCATTCATGAGATGTGTGGCCATGCATTTTGCAAGTAGAAAAATATTTTTCCATGTAGGATTCATTCTTTGGATTGTTCACCTTAGATCTACATTCATGTTCTTTGTGCCCATGCTTGTTACAGTTATAACAATTACCTATGAATGTAGAAGTGCATTTAGGAATAGCTTTAGCTTTGCTCCTACAAACATTTGATGTGTGGCCTAGTTTTTCATAGTGATTGCATAATTGCTTCCTTGGTCTTGGATTTGTGTAGACATCTCTTGGGTCAGATCGGTTTGATGATTCTCCATGCTTGGTATACCCTAAACTGGTATTATTGTCGAGTCTTCTTTGTCCATTCAGAAAATCATCCATTCTTTTTGTACTTTCTTTAGATTTCTTGATAATATCATTATGTTCTTGCTGAATCCTTACTTCATGATTCAGTTTCTCATTTTATTCTCTTATTTCACCAATAGCTTCCAATTTCCCATTGATTTCTATGTTTACTCGGTTGGCCTCCTGACTCATGAGAACTATCTGATTGGTGATCTCATGATGATGTTCAGTTAGGTTATGTATCTCTGATTCTTTCTCTTGTAGCTTTTCAGTGATCTTCCTCATGTCATCAATAGCTAATGTTCTTTCTTGTTCAACTTATCTAGCATTATTCATAACATAAATCATTCTTATAATCTGTGTCTCTTGACCGATCTCCAGTACCTTCACTTGTTTAGTCATATTTTGATTGATTTCATTCAAAGTTATAATGCTTCCTTCAGATGTGTCAGATGTATTACTAGACGTAGATCGTGGTCAACCAAATAAATCAGGTATCTATTCTTCATGATAGTCATTTTCATTGTAGTGAGATGCCATGACTTTTCTTTCATCCAATAGCTCTCTCATCTTGATTCTTGATTCTTTGTATTTCTCAAAGAAAATATGTATTTGTAACTTTTGATTCTCAATATTCTTATCAAGCTTATACCTTTCCATTGTATGATCTTTTCTCTCAAGTGATTTAAACTTTTCCAAATAAGAGATCTAGCTCTGATACCAATTACTGGAATAATGGAATGGTGTGTACTAAGAGGGGAGGGGTGAATCAGTACCCTTAAATTTTTTTTATCAATTAACCCTTATTAATCTTTTCTTGCATTACCGACCATATTGCTTTTCTACCTTATCCATGTAAAATCATAACATAATTGTAAATGCTTGTAAAAAATCATAGAAACATTCATGAAACTTAGTCACACATGACATAAAAATTGGTAACGCATAAAACCCCTGTTAGAAGGTAAAAATACGGTGGGGATGAAACCAACAAATCTTCACTATCTATAGAATGGAAGGTGTCGGTTAAGGCTACAAGTGTGATCACTTGTGATGGTCTTACCCTGTGAGGAGTAATCTGTTAGACTTGTTAAGTCTACTTTTTTAAGAGATTTTAACAACATTGTTAAATGTGCATTCGGTTAAGAGATTTAAAATAAGACTCTTAAGTCCACCTTCTTAAAGGATTTCTTCTATTTGCTACAATTTTTAGAGAGTAGTCAAAAATACTTATGACCTGATGACTTGCAATCTTGAATTTTTTATTACAGATCCATTAAGTTTACAAAATGTATGTATCAACTATAGTTTTTGATAATACATATGTTCTTCTTGATATCCTTGAATCTTGTTCTTCATAACTAAATTCTTCCTTTTGTGTCCTTCTTCATGAAACTCTCTGTTTGATCCATAGATGTCTTCTGCAACTACAATCATCATCTTCTTGATTGATTATACATCTATATATACAAAGGTTTTGACATAATTAGGTTTCATGCTTTACAATAAAAACTCTATGACCAAAGGTTTACAACTTGACCTTGATCTCCTAGTTTGCATGTTTACAATTTGTTAAACTGATTAAAACTATTACTTATGATTTTCTTGATCCTCAAGAAATGGTTTTACAGCTAAGCATAAATCTAATTTAAAACTAAAGTGCTTTAGCTCATGTGTAGTCTCAGATCCACTTTTCTCGGGAATAAAACTATCTCTTGGTAGATTGGTGCTCAGTGATGTCTTTGTAGACATACTGCTCTCAGGTTACTTTGTGAACTGTGCTCAGTTTACTCTATGAACTATCTATCGGTGATAGTGCTTTCAGTGATCACTATGCTAAGACATTTTCGGTGACCTCTGCACTTAACTATTTCGGTGACCTTTGCACTTAACTATTTTGGTGACCATTGTGCTTAACTGATACTATCACTCGATGGTCATGTAACCAACAGTCCAAAAACTATTTCCTTGTATACTAATGAAAAATTATGATCATGCTAAGTGTATTATGTATACATACTCTTTATGTGTGAATACCTTGTGGTGCTTGATGCATTATTTACTCCATGAAAGCATTCCTCAATGTATGCCTTATGTATTGATTCAAGAATGTATTTATTGCTTTCATTATGCCTTACATGTCAGACCAATATATATGTATTGTTTCATTTCTTACATGATTTTCCTTAAATTAAGTGTATTACCTCATGATTTAAATTCCTTAATTGTATGTATTGCTTATGCCTGACATGTATACTTCATGCCTTACATGAATTTATATGGCTCTATACCTTCGATGTATTTATACTTCATGATTTAATTAAATCAATTTGTATACATACCTCTTGAATTCATAATTCATTGTGTATGCTTCATGCTTTATATGCTATGTGTATTCACATATATGCTTATGGAATTTTAAGTGGATTCAAATTTATGTTTCATGTTTTATGTGCTATGTGTATTCACGTATATGCTTCATGAATTAAGTGATTTCATATGTATGCTCCATGATTTATGTACTGCATGTATTCATTTGTATGCTTCATGTTCTAAATGAATTCGAGTGTATGTTTCATGTACTATGTAATCACATGTATGCTTCATGACTTAAATTAATTCAAAGGTATGTTTCATGTGATATGTGCACTCATGTATATGCTTCATGACTTATGTGAGTTCAAGTGTTATGTATATTCATATGTATAATTTCTTGGATTACAAATATCCTAATGTATTATTCATGCTTGGAGTGCACGATCTCTTCCTTACATGCATTTTTTTGTGCCTCCACAACTCACACCTTATTTTGTCTACTTGGCCTAATAGGGATGCCCATTTTTTTATTTTGTTTTGCTTGATCCTTGTGAGTCTAATGTCGGATGAGTCAAATTGTGGGATTTTCCACTCCCAATAGTTTGGCATTCAATTGGTTAGAGTCTCGTTTCCCTTTTTCCCTTTTTTCTTTCTTTTCTTCTTTTCTTTTTCCTTGTTTTGTTTTTTTGTCCTAGTGTAAAAGAGTAATTTTGGGCTTTTAGGGGTGTAAGGAAGGTCTTCCTTCCTTGACACTCCAAATCCTAAAAGCACCAAAAGGCCAAACCCATCCTGGTCCTTGATTGGGGGATTGGGCATGCGGGAGTGCAAGATTAGTCTTAGGTCCTCAGACCCCTATCACCCCAACACTACGATGCCCAGTTCAGGGTTGTAGAGGTGATGTCACCCCATGTTTCCTATAAAAGGCCAGTTGATGCCTCATTTTTACAACTTCATTTTATTTTACCTTTGGACCTCCCTGATTTTATTGGCTACCTTTCTTTACTTGTGACCATTTGGCAATGATTGTGCATGATTTTGTACTTCGAGCCTACTCTCTTCTACAAGGATTTATGTCAATTAGATTTATTTGTCTTAGGTAGGTCTTCTTTTTAGATTTTTTGTCATCCCTATTAGGTTTAAGGTTTGATTTTTTTTCTTGTTTCTATTGTCTTGCTTATTTTTCTTGTTTCTATTGTCTTACTTATTTTTTTCTTATTTTTCTGTTGTTTTTGTATTTTGTTCCTTTTTAGTTGTCAGTTCTCCAAGCAGAGAAGGATTCACCTATTTGAGCCCTAGAAGAATATATAAACCATATTGGGGAAGCTATAAGGTTGGAGATTATGAGATCCTCCATCCCCAAAACACGCTAGTGACCACAAAGTATTTATAAAGTATAGAAAACTTTAGTCATCATATACCATTGGGGCATCGAGGATGATACAATCATCGATCCCCGAAAGGTGGATTAAGGATCATACAGCCCCAATCTCCTCTGAAGGCATTATTTTTTACCATTATTATGCTTAGACAAAAATATGATCTGCACCATCGGTTTACTCTACACCAACAAATAGGGCACAACACTATCCAATGCCAATGTTACCCGACAAACACTATTAAGTATTACCCAATGAAAAAAAGATAAAAGATAACTGACAAGTAACAACAGTGCTACTCGACAGTACAAAAAAGAGAGGAACCTGATAGATACAAGGAACCTGACAAATAGTTCAGTCAAGGAACACCGTCAAACTGCAAGTTCAAACCGACGACCAAGAACATACAGTCAGTTACATTCTGCAAAAAGTGGATCTAAATTTCCACATCAAATAAATCACTGAAGTTGTATTTATAACTTCTTGATTTTCTTTTAAATCCATTATGTGCGGAGGAAGCAATGTAATTTTTATTTTTGTAATTAGTTTTATTGTTTTAAAACATGCAAAATAAAGATCAAGGTCAAGTTGTAAACCTTGGATCTGAGAATTAACATTGTAAAACATGAATTCCAAGATATGTCAAATACTTGTATAAATAGGTGCTCAATCCATTGAGAACAAAATTTGTTCAAGATGAAGATAGTAGCCATGAAGAGAAACTAAAGACCAGACAGAGAATTCATGCAGAAGAACACAAACATAATCTTATCATTTTTCAAGAACAGAACATAGGCTACCGACAAGCAGAGAAAAGGTATTCATCAATCACTTAAGGTGATATTATTACTATAAAATCTTTAATGGATCTATAAATCAGCAATAATAGATTGCATATAGTCAGGTCAACATTTGTACTCATTCTAACAAGTGTAGTATACTAATGAAATCCTTTCAAGAAAGGTGAGCTTAACCGTCCTATTATAAATCTCATAACTGAGTGCACACTTAAATTAGTGTTGCTAAAGCTCTTAGCATAGTAGATCCTAACAAGTCTCTACCTTAATACTATTAACAAGGTAGATCATCAGAAGTGATCAAATTATAAGCCTTAGCTGTCTCCCTTCCATTCTACAGATAGTGAAGTTTTTTGGGTGCCATCCCCACAGCAGTTTTTACTTCCTAACAGGAGTTTTCTGCGATACCATATCTTGTGTTGTGTTTGTTAATTTCATGAATGTTTCTATGAATGATTGAAAACTATTAAAGATTGTGAAAAAAAAATAGATACATAAGAAATAATAACAGTAATAGTTGGAAAATTAGAATTGAATGATTACTAATGATGAAATGTGTAAGATGCTAAAAGTTTTAGAGGTACTGATTCACCCCTCCCCTCTCAGTACTACTTCCCATTAATTCCAACAATTGGTATCAGAGCTACATATCTTCTTGAAAATATTAAAGGCTTAAGAGAAAAGATCATACAATGGAGAAGTACAAACTTGATAAGAATATTGAGAACAAAAATCTTGAGATACAGATGTTCTATGAACAATATAAAGAAGCTAGAATCAAGATAAGAGAGCTTCTGGATGAAAGAAAAGGTATGACTACCTAGAAAAATGAAATAGACTATCAAGAAGAAGAGATTCTAGATTTATTTAAATCTTCAAGATCAAATGCAAGTAATACATCAAATACATCTAAAGAGAACATCACAAATCTAAAAGAGATCAATCTACATCTGACAGAGAAAATAAATATGTTGCAAATCGGTCAAGAGACCCAGATGGTAAGAATGATTGATGTGATGAGTTCTTCCAGACAAGTTGAAACAGAAAGAACACTTTCTATTGATGATAGAAGGAAGATTTTAGAGAAACTACAAGAAAAGGAAATGGAAATTCAAAGATGTGCTAAGCATCACCATGATGTCACAAATCAGATTATCCTTATGAGTCAAGAAGCAAACATAATAAATGTGGAACTCATTGAGAGAATACAGATTATTGGTGAACTAAGAGAAGAAAATGAAAATCTAAAGAATGAGGTTAGAATTCAACAACAACATAATGAGATTATTAGAAAGGCTGAAGAAAGCAATAAAAGAATGGATTACTTTCTTGAAGGACAACGGAGAGTCAACAAAAACAACGGTATAGGCTTTACCAAACATGGAGAATCATCAAATCCAAAGAATGTCTACAAAAAACAAAGACCAAGAAAGCTAACATGCAAGCACTGTGGAAAGCAAGGGCACACATCAAATGCATGCAGAGGTAAAATGAAAGGTACTCCTAAATCTACACCTACACCTTCATTCATAGGATTTTGTTATAAATGTAACAAGAAAGGACATAAGGCTTATGAATGCAAGAG
>MU221661.1:212737-234188 GCA_018584345.1 Thuja plicata
AAGGTACTCCTAAATCTACACCTACACCTTCATTCATAGGATTTTGTTATAAATGTAACAAGAAAGGACATAAGGCTTATGAATGCAAGAGCAAGATAGAAAAGCCAAAGAAGGAAACCTACATGGACAAACATTGTCCTACATGCAAGATGAATGGACACACATATGAATAATGCTGGAAAAAGAAAAGGCAAGCATGGAAGCCAAAAGGTAAAGAAGTTCCTTATCAGCCAAAGATAATCGATAATCAATACGTATGGGATTACAACACTTGGACAAACTATACAACATGTGGTGGATATGGTCACATTGCTGCAAACTACATGAGAGCATGGAACAAAAAGTCTAGAGGTTGGTCAAACCCTAGAATGGTATGCTTACACTGTCATAAAGTTTCTCACCTCAAGAAAGATTACAAAGATAGATTGACAGAAATAAGCACATATCCCAATGATAACACCATTGAAGATATCTGGAGGGCGAGAGAAAAAATGTGGATAAAAGCTTCAAGCAATGATGAAGTTGGACCAAGAAATGCAAATGGTGACACCCCATCCAATGGATCCAGTGACACCACCAACCCCACTTGAGCTAAACAAGTAAGTATGTAACTCCACTATACTAAGTTATATTTTGCATCAGTTCCATTATATAAATTGATAGATAGTCAAAATCTGCATGAACCAAAGATGCATACTACTTTACTTGTTACTAATCTAAGAATGCAACACCGTCGGTAAACACTTACTGAAAATCATCGGTGAACACAACAATGAGTTGTTTATGCTTACTAAAAATTGTTGGTCAACTAATAAATATGGTAAACCACCAATGCAACCCGATGATGGTTTGTATGAAAGCAAAGTTTAGAAGTGGTCATGACAAAATACTAATATCCGTCGGTAAAATAAAAGCGGTTAACAACTGCCCTAAGCATCATATCTTCACCGATGATGATTTGAAACATCCTCCCGATGAAACCCGTCTTCACGTCCTGACGAGTTGTTGAGCATTTATTGTAAAGACTTAGGTCAAAAATTCTATAAATAGTCGATGGGACAACTTCATTTTTCACCCGTGATTTAAAGAGAAAGCAGAGCGACATCAAAGCAATTAAAGAGTAGAAAGCAGAAGCATCTACAGATCAATTCAACACATAGAGAATAGATTCCTCATCACTATTACGAACCGAAGTAAGTACCAAAGACACCGAAAGATCTCTGTCATTGTTTTGTTAAGAAAGCCCTAATTTTGAGAAAACCCTAAGTACTCAAAAAACAATGGCAACCACATCGAGAACTACTAAGTTGAAGAATGAAAAGAAGAATGTGGTGAAACTAATCAAGAATAGCACATGTGTAGAACCTAAGTACAAAATCTGTCCAGAAATTGCAACGAAACCCAATGAAGCTGGCGTATTTTCAAAAATTTTGCCTAGGGTTTTTCTCATAGAATACGTTAGGTCTTATATTCACTGCAAGATCGCAGAGATAGGTGATTTAGAAATGGATGAAGATTTTAAGAAGCTATGTGATGCCAAGGGAAAAATGAAAGAAGAACACAAATACTTGGAGGTCAAAGGGTTAACCAATGCCCTACGTTTCCTGAGGGAATTCAAGATAGAATGGATTAGGTTAGTCTTAAGCAGGATGCATGACAACAAACTATGGCTAGACCAACTCAAGGAAATAACAAAGGATGTTCTTCATGTTATCACTAGTTATCCGATAACTGACAAGCCTAGGGCACACAAACATCCATCCATGAAAGAAGTTACAAAACTCAGCAATGCAGAAGGAGACAACAGATGTCTCAAAGTAAACACAATCACCGACGAAGAGTTAAAATTTGGTGCATGTGTTATTGGTTACAAAAAATTTCAGGCTAGCAGAATGAACAACATTTCTACAATAGCAGTAAGCACAACTTACAAGATTGTAACAAAAGGAATTTAGATGGATCTGTGTGAGATCCTATTGAAACAACTTGATGAAAATATGATCAAAATTAGGTCTGCAAAGAACAAAACATGTAATTTTGGATCACTTATCATGTGTACATTTTTCTATTTTGAAGAATACTTTCCTTCAGTAGGTAAAGTTGTATGGGACTCTACCAAACCAGTAACCCAACATATTAGTGAATTGATTAAGTCACTAGGAGACAACTTTGAGTCTATCATGTCTGCATACTTCCTTGAGTTCAAGAAAAAGATGATGGAAAGAACTAGGATTCCTGAACAACTAGTTGAAAAACACAAAGATGAGATATGTTTCATGGTAGACACAGACTTCACACATATCAAACCGGTTGTACCAAGGATAGCTTGGTTAGAACCATTAGACTATGAGATCAATATTGATCTAGCTACAAGTGCAATTGAGGCACTGATCAATGAGCCCATTGATAAGAAACAACCAAGGTTTGGAACATATGAGGAGGCCAAATCTAAGATAAAACATGGCCTATAAGTCAAGAAGACTATAAATAAGAAAGGTAAAATGGTTAATAATCTCAAGAAGATTCTATCGGACTCAGAAGAAGAGCAGGATCAATAAGAGGAAACCAATGAATAGGGCACCATCGGTGAAGAACTAGAAGAAAATAAATTAGATACAGAGGCTATTGAATCTGATACACCTCCATCTCCACCTCTTGCAAAGAAGCAAAGAACACAAAGTCAAACTGCTGCTACCCATACCACACCACTAAAGAAAGGTCAAGTAAGGACCTATATGAGGAAGCAACCAGCAAAAAGAACAAAACAACAACCTGTCAAAACCACACCAATAAAGAAAAGAAAAAGGTTTGTTAGGACAAAGGCTGACTTGGATGAAACCAAAGATGATGAACTAGATATAGTAAAGAAAAACTTCATAAATCAAACGGTAGATGAAGCTAACAAACCAATTACTACTCATGGCACCATGATTGATAAAAATATTAGGAAATGGGATACACTGAATCTAGAGGATTAGAATAAAATACAAGAGGAAGTCATAAAATCAATGATCAAGAACAAGTACGCCCTTGCTGAATTTGTAAGTCAAATACCTGAAGAGCTAGGTAAAAGGGTACACCAACAGTGGTCATATGCCTTTCAAACAGAAAGAGAAGATAGAGAAAGACTTCTTGTGAGACTGATGCCTCCTGAATCCAAAGTTGAAGACATACAAGAAGTACTAAAGAAACACTCAAGTAAATTTATAGCCAAAATAAGGGCTTACAAAGTACTAGAGAACAAGTTTATAGAACTGGATTCAATGAAAGAAACCAAATGGAGACATCTCATGGATCTACCAGCAGAGTCAAAAAGTGTTGAGAAGAAATTACTTCTCACAAACACACCTCATAGAAAGGAGGAGTCAGATAATGCAAGTCCTTAGCATATTGCTCTAGACAATCAAGAAAGTGATGACGAGCCTAATAACTTAGATACATGCATGGATGATAATATTCAAGATATCACCCTCTATGATTCTAACAATGATCCAAAGAAGAAAGATGATGTAATATTTATCACAATTAAGGATCAACAAAGCCATCAAGTACTGAAGACATCAGAAGGTAAGATAATTGACATTACTGATGAACAAGTGGAGTACACTTCAATCTTGCACTCAAAATTGCAAGAGCCTACAAAAGCTATACAAAAAGATGAGGATGTCACTGCTGACAAGGCACTAACCGAAGAGTAGGACACCAATACTGATAAATCCCAAGTCACAACTCAAAGTAACATGCCTATCCTAATAAAGGAAATAAACTTACTAGAGGGTAATGAGGGATCAAATGAAAAGGAAACAAGCACACCCATAGACAAGGGTGATGAAGAAGCCAAAAGAACAACAAACACAACACAAAGATAGCTGTAACCACTGATCAGAATAAGGAAGATGATCAAAAGGAAATAGGGGACAAACCTTTAGAAAAAGGTGAAGAAGGAAAGAAGGATGAGATAGCAAAGACATCAGGAGCACATTCTGCAGGAACACCCAAGGTTAATGAAGAGACGTCTTCACATGACCGACAGGTGCAAACTGAGTAGAAAACACAAGATGCATCATCAAAAAAACCTTCCCCAAGCAATTCAGAGTGAACAAATGAACTAGCTATGGTAGTTCATACATCTGCATCCCCTCAAATCTCAAAGAAGAAGAAAGGAAAGAATAAAAATCCAGTAACTCTGGATGAAATTATTGAGATTCCAGTCTGTGATCCAAGGAAATTAGATCCAAAAACATTGAAAAAATATGCAAAGCTCTATGAAAGAAAATTCATTCAAGACAAGCTGAAGAGAGCGGCAAAAGAGGCCAAGGTACTGGAAGTAGCAAGAAATATACTTCAACAAATTGTACCAGACATAGATATTGATCAAAATGCTCAAATTATTGATCAACTGGTCATACTTATAGATGCAATAACATCTCAGAATACCAAAGCTAAGAAGACAATGGAAGAGAGACTTGAACAAAAGTATGAATTCAAGCTCGCAAAGAAAATAAGCCAGGAAGTGGCACTGAAAAAGGTCAAGCTATCTGAATTGGTAAGTACAATTGACCCAATTTTATCATAAGTTGTTACCTTAATCAAGAAAATGTGCACTTTAGATCAACTCACTAAGGAGTATACCGACAAGATAGAAAAAATTGATGTTGATCTTTAGTCCAGTGCACAAAATCTAGCCAACACAGAAGAAGCACTTAAATTGCACAATCAGCAAATCATACAAGCTAGGAAACAGAGACGGGACATTCAATTTGCCAAGATGAAGTACAGAGATGAGGTCAATGAGCTCCAAGTTAAGCTTTTGCCAACACTTACACTCCTGCAACAAAATATGACACAGGCAAATACTCTAATTGCCACCCTTGAAATGTCTGTCCTAGACATCATTTATGATATGCATGCAAGACTAGAGCTGCAACACATGGCATTAGAACAGTTGAAAGAAAAATGAGAGAAACTAATGGAAGATATCAAAATTACCCATTCTAACGTATTTGACACATTGTAAGTTACACATTTTTGTCACAATTTTGGCATATTGTAAGTTGTACATTTTTGTCATCTGTATCAAAGAGAGGGGGAATTCTATATGTACATCACCTCAGTCAAAAGGAGGAAATTATATATATAGTAAACAAAAGGGGGAAATAATGTACATACATAAATCAAATAGCATACATGTACATATTCATACATTGTACTGATGCACACAGTAAGGGGGATTCATATTATGACAAGGATATAAACATGGTGTAATAATTTCAGTATTATGCACATATAAGTTTTTGATACTAATGTGAAAGGGGGAGATTGAAGGCATTATATTTTTCCATTAGTATGCTTAGATAAAAACATGATCTACACCATCAATTTACTCTACACCGACAAATAGGGCACAGAACTATCCAACACGAAGGTTACCCGACAAACACTGTTAAGTATTACCCGATGACAAAAAGGTAAAAGATAGCCGATGAGTAACAACAGTGCTACCCGACAGTACAACAAAGAGAGGAATCTGATAGATACAGGGAACCCGATGAATAGTTCAGTCAAGGAACACCGATAGACTGCATATTCAAATTGAAGACCAAGAACCGACAGTCAGTTACATTCCACAAAAAGTGGATCTGACTTTCCACGTCAGATAAATAACTGAAGTTGTATTTATAACTTATTAATTTCCTTTTAAATCCATTATGTGTGGAGGAAGCAATGTAATTGTTATTGCTTTAACTAGTTTTATTGTTTTAAAACATGCAAACTAAAGATCAAGGTCAAGTTGTAAACCTTGGATCTGAGAGTTAACAATGTAAAATGTGAATTCTAAGATAGGTCAAATACTTGTATAAATAGGTCCTCAATCCATTAAGAACAGAAGTTGTTCAAGATGAAGATAGTAGCCATGAAGAGCAACTAAAGACTAGATAGAGAATTCATGCAAAAGAACACAAACAAAATCTAATCAGTTTTCAAGAACAGAATAGAGGCTACCGACAAGAACATAAAAGGTATTCATCAATCACTTAAGGTGATATTATTATTGTAAAAGCTTTAATGGATCTATAAATTAGTAATAGTAGATTTCATACAGTCAGGTCAACATTTGTACTCATTCTAACATGTGTAGTACACTAATGAAATCCTTTCAAGAAAGGTGGGCTTAACCATCCTATTATAAATCTCATAACTGAGTGCACACTTAAATCAGTGTTGCTAAAGCTCTTAGCAGAGTACATATTAAGAGGTCTCTAACTTAATACTCTTAACATGGTAGATCATCATAAGTGATCAAATTGTAAGCCTTAACCGGCTCCCTTCCATTCTACAAATAGTTAAGTTTTGTGGGTGCCATCCCCACCGCAGTTTTTACTTCCTAATAGGAGTTTTCTGTGATACCATATCTTGTGTTATGTGTTTGTCAATTTCATGAATGTTTCTATGAATTATTTAAAAATATTAAAGATTGTGAACAAACAATAGATACATAATAAAGAATAGCAGTAATGGTTTGCAAATCAGAATTGAATGATTACTAATGATGAATTGTGTAAGATGCTAAATTTTTTAGAGGTACTGACTCACCCCTCCCCTCTTAGTACTACTTCCCATTAATTCCAACATCCTCAACTTGTAGATATGACTGATATTCATTTGGGTGTTGGGAATCCATGATTCTTGATCCTCAAAAGAGGTGTTTGGGGTCTTGTATCCTCAAAAACCCAATCACATTGGTCCTGGCCTATTTTATTGTCAGTCATTAGTGTTTCAGGGTTCCATGATCCCCAATCCTTGAAAGGGGAATTGGGGACCTTGTATCTCTGAAACCCCAATCATCATGGTTGGAGCAAACATATCACTCAAAATTGTGTGACTATATAAATAAATCTAAACAAAACATATAACAAGAAGCACATCATAGGGGAAGCAAATTACAACATGAAAAAACAAAGAATCCAACACACAAGAGGATCTAGTCAAGTATATCACGTCCCCCCATCTTAGTTGCCAGTGTTTAGGAAAGGTGGGAAACACACAAGAGGAGAGACATCAAGCATGACATATGGAACAATATCCAATTCCTTACAAGGACCACATTGTAAAAATGGGTCACGTTATTTGTCACTAGGACTAAAATATTATTGTTTTACAAATCTAGCTAGTAAATCATGATTAACATCAATAAGATCATACATATCATCAGAATCACTAGGATGAATATCATCATTTGCATTTGAAATAATTAAATCATCACCATCTAGAATATCTTCGTCGTCCAAATTAATTGTAATAGAATCCAAAGATAAAAATAGAATTATCATCTTTGTTCAATTTAATATTTTTCAAATTAACTTTCCCCTTGGGCTATGCATAGCTTGATCAAAGAGAATCAAAACATCAACAGGTGTCTTGGGAGAGGAAAGATTTTGGGAAGCACGTTCATAGGCTCTAGCACAATGTTTATGGTAGTGATCACAGGCATAGTGGTTGTGTTTTTTTTATCTTGAAATTTGGTTTGTCTTAGGATCAATCAATGTCAAGCCTTTTTATTTTTTAAGAGGAAAAATGGAAGGAACCAAAGTAGGTTAATAGATAACATCAATGAAACATTTATAGGATATAGGAGGTAGAACATAAGTATATATAAGAGTTGTGGAGGGTGTAGTAATAAGTCTAGGTCCAGGGAAAGGAGATGGAACATCCTTAGGATTACTAAGCTCACAAATCTTTTGGATTTTGTATTTGTGATAGGATTGAAAGAGATTTTCTTTGTGAGGTTGGATTGGTTGAGGCATAGAAGGCCAAAATAATTCAAGGTCAAATGACTCTTGAGGCACTAAAGGCTAATAGAGATTATGATGAATCATGATGATTTATCCTCTTTGGAGAAATTTCAAACACTTATAGATAGGAGATACTATGGATTTCATGGAGGTAAGCCAAGAAAGACCAAGTCTAACCTGAAAGTGATTAGAAGTTGGGATGAAATTGAAGTTATCTAAGACTTTACCACCAAATTCTATGAGAAAATTAATGGAACCATGGGTAGAATAATTGAAACCATTCAAAGTTTGGATCGTCACATCAGATTTGTCATAGAAATATCATTGCATCTATCTAGTCCAAAGATGTTCTTCAGTTATAAAATGCACTATGCAAGTAGGATCTATAAGGACACCATGAGAAAACAGATCATTAACCTTTGCTAAAATGTAAAGAGGACCATTAGGTTATTTAATAATCTCATTGGGATAGAAGGTAATACAAAGTTTAGGTTAAGGTTTAGGTTTTGGTTTATACTTGAATTTATCAATAAGGTTGACAAAATTGTTGGCTTCAGTACACTTATCATCATAGCCAACAACATGGGTGGACGAAGAAGGTAAAGATTGGGTAGAATCAACGAGATGGGTCACATGAGAAGGAAAATGATTGTTATAGATTTGAAATTTTTTATTGGGAGGTGCTACAAATTTGTTTCCTTGATTATTAACACCCTTAACAGATATGGCATTGGAATCAATGAGGTCTTGAATAATAGATGTCAAACAAAAAAATTTCTCAGTATCATGGCCAGGTTGACAATGGTATTGATAAAAGTTGAAGACATGTAACTAAATGAATGTTTGAAGATGCTAAGTTGATCACAGAAATGCAGAAAGATAAAGCAAGACATTAAATTAGTTAATGGATTGTATTGTCATTGATGTCAACTTGATATAATCTAATTGGTTATAATCAAAGTGTCAAAGACTTCACAGAATCAGAGAGATAAAGATTATGCTTTCAATAATTCATAAAAGACAAGCATTCACTATGTGACTTCAAACACCGATGACTAGTGGAACCCGACGGATAGATATAACCAAAAGTTAAGTCACTGTGATTCCCGAGCAAGAAACCCGAAGAGCATTACTGACGAGTAGAATCACAAACATACTCGACGGCCAGAATCAAAATGAAACCCTGACAGAGAACCCCAAGGGTAACTGGAGTGTTGATCGAAGATATCAAAGAGTTAAAAGACCTAAGTTTACTAGAGTTCATAAATGACAAAATATCTAGCTGGCAGAGCTAAATATAGACTTAATTGGTAGTTATCATTGTTTTCATCGACAAGATAAAGCCAGAGATAAGTAAAGGATTTAAAGTTGTTTTATCTAGTTGGTAAGAAGATCTCTGCAAGATAAAACATGAGTTTTTCTTTAAATCAAATTGGCTAAAGTTGCGGATCACGCCAAGATTAAAAAAAAAACCTAGAAACGGTGATATCATGTCTATAAAGAGACAAATTAATTCATTACGAATTAAGGGGAGTGAATGAAAAAGAGGATGCTGGAGACAAACTGATGAAGAACAACTTCATACAGTCCTTATCAATCAAGGCGAGGAAAAAGATAAAGATTTATGCGAACACCAAGCAACAAAGCATAGCATCACCGAGCAGAGAAAAGAGTGGAGCAAAGGTATTGATAAGATATATTGATCAAATTGGTTTAAATGAACTTACAATAGATCTGAAAAATCTGCATGTATAAGTTGTATATATATGAATAAATAATATTGTTTCATTTTAACCATTGATTTAGAAAGTCTCTTAACCAAGAAGGATTTAAAGATTCTTTCTATATTGAGATACATCCCAAGGAGTATCAAAATTTTTTATCATGAAGATAGCACAAGATGCTATATACCATTTGACAAACTAGAAGAGTTTGGACAAGGAAGGTAGCATAGAAATTCCTGATATCAAGTGACAAACTAATCTTTTAAATACTCTAACAAGGTCACACTTAATAGTGTATTTATAACCTTTAACAGGGTTGGCTCTTCACCAAACTCACTTCATAACAGTGAAAATTTTGGGTTGCCGGTCCCAAGTGGTTTTTCCTTTAACAGGGTTTCCACGTTGAAAATTCATGTGTCAATGTGTTTATGAGTCATTACTTTAGTGTTTTGCATTACACATAGTTAATCTAGATTGATCGGTGTGCTGTAAGTCATTTACCATTTTTTGGTAAATTGAAAGATTGATATTCGGTAAACATAAAGAATAAGATTTAACAAAGAAATTCGAGCAGTAGTAATTTGATAAGTATATTTAAATGCATTCATCTAATAGGACTGAAGATAACTAGAGGCTTAATGTTGTGGTACTAAGTTTTTTGGGTTGATTAATTGGAATATTTTAAGGCCACTAATTCACCCCCCCCCCTCTCTGAGTTATTACTAACAATTGGTATTAGAGATTGTGTTTGTAGAAAGGGAGTTTAACAACTCAAGCAAAAGATCACAAGTTGAACAGACGAGATGTGCCCAAGTTGAATAAAGACAACTTTGCATCATGGCAAAGAAGAATACAACTCCACCTATTAGGTATTGGTAATGATGTTACTAAGCACCTTGATACTGAATATGTGTTGCCTACATGACCTCACACTCTTGATCAATTGAGATAAAATCATGAGCATAACTGCATGATGATAGAACTTGCCTCATCACTCTCTGATGTTGAGTTTGAAGATGTCAAAAACTACACCTCTACAAAGAAAATGTGGGATAAGTTGAAGCTGGTACATGGAGGAGATGCTAATGTACTAAGAGCCAAGGTAGAAAGCCTAAGAGGGAGGTTTGATGACCTAAGGATGAAAGGAGAAAATATCACTCATTATAGCTGCAGAATCAAAGAGGTGGTTAATGTTATCCAAGGAGTTGGAGGTGTAATTGAAGAGGAGACAGTGGTAAGTAAAATCTTAAGAACCTTACTGCATGTACATGCTATTAGAGTTTCTACTATTCACGAAATGAGAGCATTTGCAAACAACACAGTTACTCTAGATAGTATGATTGGTAGACTGATTTCATTTGAGATGAATAACTTTGATAATAGTGTCTTACAATCTATAGAATCTACATTCAAATCTTCTTTGAAAATACACAATTCAAGTCATAGAAATGCTATTAGAAATGATAGTGAAAGTGATAATGAGGATCAAGGACTTGATGAGATTGAAGCACTAATGGTAAGAAGATTGCAAAGAAGAAAAGGTAGATACAAAGGTAAATTACCACTTATATGTTTCAATTGTAAAGAGGTTAGGACACTTTGTTGCAAGATGTCCAAATAGAAGAAAAGATGAAAAAAGTAATGAAAGATCATATGAGAAGAAGTTTGATAGAGGTGATAATAGAGATTACCAAAGCAAACGAAAATATGACAAAAGAGATACCCGTGACTCCAAGGAAAAATGGAAGAAATATTGTTATGTAGCTGAGAACAAAGCTAATGACACTGACACCAAATCAGAAGAAGACATTGAGATGGTATTTGTAGCAATAAAGTATGATTCATACGAAGAAGAAGAAAGGTATGTAGAAACTGCACTCATATCTAAGGTTAGTAATAATTATGTATGGATCATAGATAGTCGTTGCACTCACCATATGACCGGTGATAAACAAAAGTTTGAGACTTTTGAATACTATAATGGTGGTTCAGTAAGAATGGGAAATGATACACCTTGTCCAGTTCAAGGTAAAGGAACTATAATGTTGGATAACCTAATCAAATGTGAAAATTATTACTGGGTAAAAGGACTGAATTATAATCTGTTAAGTGTTTCACAACTGAATAATATAGGTCACCAAGTGGCATTTTCAAAATAAGATGGCAAAGATCTTCAATTAATCAGGAAGGTTGATCGGAACTAGTGAGTAGACAAAATGAAAACTTTTCTATCTTGATGACAGTAACACCACATGTTTAATGGCTAGAAATGAAGACATATATTTGTGGCACAAAAGATTGTGTCATGTGAATTTTGAAAACATGATAAAGATAAGAGACAAAAGGAATGTCAGAGGCTTACCAAGCATGACTAAGCCCGAGCATATCATGTGCAAGAATTGTCAAAAAGGTAAGATGACAAAGTCTAGTTTCAAGAGTAAACCCCATATATCTAATGCCATTCTATAATTAGTCCATACTGATCTATGTGGATCCATGAGGACAAAGAGTTACTATGGAGATATGTATTGTATTCTCTTCATTGATGATTATTCTAGAATGATGACAGTTATGTTCTTAAAAGATAAATCAGAAGCATTCAATATGTTTAAGTGGTATAAGGATATGGTAGAAAAACAAAGTGAAAAGAAATTGAAATCCTTAAGGTCAGATAGAGGAGGGGAATTTATTTCAAATGAATTCACTAACTATTGAAATGAGCATGGAATTAAAAGATAGGTTTCAGCACCGAGAACATCACAGCAAAATGGAATTACGGAAAGGAGAAATAGATCAATTATTGACTGTGCAAGAACATTGATTATTGAGAAGAGAATCACTCAAACTTTCTGGAGAGAAGTTGTCAATACTGTTGTCTACACATTGAACAAAGTACAACTCAAGGACACAAAGAAGACACCCTATGAGCTTTGGTATGGTCATACACCAAATGTAAGTAACTTCAAAATCTTTGGTAGTCAATGTTATATTTTGAAAGATGATAGAAATGTAATACTTGACTCCAAAAGTGAAGAAGGTATCTTTCTAGGGTATTCAACCAAAAGCAAGGCTTATAAATGTTTTAACAAGTCATATAACAAGATCATTGAAAGTGCAAATGTAAAAATAGATGAATTTGCATAAAAGAATGATAAGGAAAGTAGAAGAGAACTAGAGGACTACAACATATTTGTTTATAAATAACTTGACACTCTACCTAAGCAACAGTGTATCGCTCCCAAGAAACAGAACATTGCACCCAAGCATCAGGTTACAATTACCAAAAATTTAGGAAAATCCTCAAGATGATGTTTCGAGTGATGGAGATCAGAACGAAGGTCAAGAAGATGATTAGAATGATGAACACAAAGCTAAATCAAAACTTTCCAAGTATGTCAGGAGAAATCATCCACATAATAAAATCATAGGAGACAAGAAGGCTGGAATGAGAACAAGAGGTAAGTCACTAAACACTAGATGTTTACATTGTGATTTTGAGCCTACATATGTTAATACTGCACTTGAGAATGAAGAATAGGTCAGTGTTATGAATTAAGAAATAGAGCATATTGAGAAGAATAATACATGGACACTAGTACCGAGACCAGATGACAAGAATGTCATCAATACCAAATGGATATTTCCAAAAAAGTTGAATGAGAATGGAGAGGTCACAAGAAACAAAGGAAGGTTAGTATGCAAGGGGTATGCACAAGAAGAAGCTATTGATTATGGAGAAACCTTTGCACCCGTTGCTAGACTAGGAGTTAGAATCTTACTTTCTTATGTTGAATTCAAAGGATTCAAGGTATACCAGATGGATGTCAAATCTGTATTCCTAAATGAAACACTGGAAGAAGAGGTATACATTGAACAACCAGAAGGGTTTGTTTATCCAAACAAGAAAAATATGGTATGTAGACTACATAAAGCCTTGTATGGATTGAAACAAGCATCTAAAGCCTAGTATGAAAGACTTCACTCCTATCTCATTAGCATTAAAAGAAGATAGCAATTTGTACTTAAAAGAAGATACCGATGGTAATATTCTAATTGCTGAAATTTTTGTTGATGATATCATTTTTGGGGGAAATGAAATGTTATGAAAATCCTTTGCTAACGAAATGAGAAAAGAATTTGAAATGTCTATGTTTGGGGAGATCAAATTTTTTCTTGGTCTACAGATTCTTCAACAAGATGTAGGCATATACATCACTCAGTCCAAATACATCAAAGAAGTGTTGAAGATATTCAAAATGAAAGATTCCAAACCAGTTGGAATACCTATGGCTACCGGATGTAAGCTCATAAAAGAAAACAAATCAAATGAGGTAAATCAGACCTTGTATAGATCAATGATTGGCAAACTAATGTATGTTGTTCATACCAGAGCAAATATAGCACATATAGTTGGAATAGTTGCTAGATTCGTTGCTAATCCCAAAGAATCACATATGGCTACTATCAAGAGAATTCTAAGATATCTAAAGAACATCAAGGACTATGGCTTATGATATAAAAGAGAAGAAAAATTTGAGCTACAAGTCTATATAGATGATGATTGGGATGGAAACATTGATGACCGAAAGAGAACAACTGGAGGAGCATTCTTCATGGGTGACAGAATTGTCACATGGATCAACAAAAAGAAAGGATGCATCTCTCAGTCTATTGTAGAAGAAGAGTATGTGGCTACTGCTACAAATTGCTCCAATATTGCATGGATCAAACAGTTGCTGGAAGGTATGAATATGAAGATTCTTGAACATAAAATTATCCACTATGATAATACCATTGTAATTAACATTTCTACTTGAATCCATTCATGCATGCTAAGACTAAGCATATTGCTATCAAGTATCATTATCTTAGAGAACAAGTGTAAGCAAAGGAGGTGATACTGGAATATGTTCAATCAAAAGAATAATTAGCTGATATATTCACCAAGTCATTACTGAAAGATACATTTGAGTACCCGAGACAGAGACTAGGGGTCCAACCCTTGTCTATCGGTCAGTAAGCTGACTAGGAGGCTGCATCAACCTACACATAATCTGAAGATCATTCATGTTGATGCAAACACCGAGATGAACAACAACAGATACACATGTACACAGCAAGGTACAAATCTATACTGAACACAAGAGACATTGTATTGTTGATAGATAGGGAAATTCATGGAATATATTATATAAAGGAATGAAAGATGATATAAAAGAAACTTGTTTGGCATTGTTGTCAAAGGGATCAAAGAGTTAAAACACCAAAGTTTACTGGAGTTCAGAAATAAAAAAATATTTAGTTGGCAGAGCTAAATATAGACTGAACTGGTAGTTATCATTGTTTTCATCGACAAGATAAAGCCAGAGATAAGTAAAGGATTTAAAGTTGTTTTATCCAGTTGGCAAGAAGATCTCTACGAGATAAAACAAGAGTTTTTCTTTAAATTAGATTGGCTAAAATTGTGAGTCACGCCAAGATAAAAAAATCAAGAACCTAGAAACGATGATATCATGTGTATAAAGAGACAACTTAATTCATTACGAATTAAGGGGAGTGAATTAAAAAGAGGATGCTGGAGAGAAACTGACGAAGAACAACTTCATATAGTTCTGATCAGTCAAGCTGAGGAAAGAGCTAAAGATTTCTGCGGACACCAAGCAATAGAGCATAACATCACCGAGAAGAACAAAGAATGGAGCAAAGGTATTGATAAGATATATTCATCAGTTTGGTTTAAATGAGCTTACAATAGATCTGAAAATCTGCAAGTATAAGTTGTATACGTGAACAGATCATACTGTTTTAGTTTAACCATTGATTCAAAAAGTCTTTTAACGAAGCAGGATTTAAAGATTCTTTCTGTATTGAGATACATCGCAAGGAGTATCAAAAAGTTTGATTATGAAGATAGCATGAGATGTCAGATACCATTTGACAAACTAGAAGAGTTTGGACAAGGAAGGTAGCATAGAAATGCCCGATATCAAGTGACAAACTAAACTTTTAAATCCTCTAACAAGGTCACACTTACCACTGTGTTTGTAACCTTTAATAGGGTTGGCTCTTTACCGAGCTCACTTCAGAAGAGTGAAAAATTTCGGTTACTGGTCCCAAGTGGTTTTTCCCTTAACAGGGTTTCCACGTTAAAAATCCATGTGTCAATGTGCTTATGAGTCATTACTTTAGTTTTTTGCATTACACATAGTTAATCTGGGTTGATCGGTATACTCTAAGTAATTTACTATTTTTTGGTAAATTGAAAGACTGCTATTCGGTAAACAGAAAGAATAAGATTTGACAAAACACTCCGAGCAGTAGTAATTTGATAAGTGTATTTGAAGGCATTCATCTTATAGAACTGAAGATAACTAGAGGCTTAATATTGTGGTACTAAGTTTTTTGGGTTGATTAATTGGAATATTTTGAGGCCACTAATTAACCCCCCTCCCCCCCTCAGTTATTACTAACAAAAAGTATTTGTAATCAAACGATTTAGGTAAAGCATTGGATGTGTCAATTAGGTTATTAACACTCCATGGTCTTATTTAGGTACTTTTTATTTTATTTTAGTCGTTCTTAAGATGTTGCTTCCGAACTTTAATCTTAATAATTCCTTTTTTGTGTTGTTTATAAACTCCTCGCTTTATGTCATTTGGTGAGCTTGTTCGTTAATTTTTTTGATAATTTTTTATATAGATTTTTAATAGGTTGGAACCCTTCCCCACTTGATATAATTTAACATCTTAAAGATACTTTCTAAGACATAACCGTCATAAATATATTGTTAATATCCACACTCACATTAGACACCATAATTAATGTCTTGCAATTTTTTAAATTCTAAACTTTAAAACACATAAAAGTGCAACATAATTCTTTCTCAAGAAAAAATGAGAATAAAAAGTCTTACGGTGCAGATTTAAGTTGGGCTCCAAAATTTGCGAAAAATACGGGAGGCAAATTCGCACCACGCTGTAAATCCGGGAGACCCTTGGATCATGAAGCATTTTGACATGTTTTAGAAGCTCCATTGCTACAGCATTTCAATCCGTGTTAAAAGTGGGAAAGAATGTTATTTTTAAATAATATCCACTGACCAATACGAATTGAACAATATTTAAATTGTGGGAAAGGACGATCACAACGTTAAGAATCACAATGCTTGCTTTCACACGTTCCGTGTCGTTTTTGATTGGCATTACGTTTGGGAACACAGTCGGACACAACTTGCAATCACGATGGGACCAGCGCAATTCCTACTTTAACATGTTCCACGTTGTGATATTGTTATCAGGATTCAACTGTGTAGTTTTTGAGTCAAACTCATTGACCCATAATTCATTGAATTATGGGTCAATGAGACTTTAACATGTTCCACGTTGTGATATTGCTATCAGGATTCAACTGTGTAGTTTTTGAGTNCAAACTCATTGACCCATAATTCATTGAATTATGGGTCAATGAGTTTGACTCAAAAACTACACAGTTGAATCCTGATAGCAATATCACAACTTGACTTACTGTGGAAAATATCTCCTACTTATCAATGTTCCACGTTGTTTTGGATACGACAAATACTACATCGCGGGGAACAGGCGACTGAAGAATTAACAAGAAACATTGTTTAGTCAGCAATAAGTAATAGTGGGTGGGCCTAATTTATAGCACTTCTGATGCTATAAATTAACAACCATGGTTGAAGCTTTGCATTGGTGAGGAAGCTTTTAGAGATTGTGATGAGATGGCTTCTGTTAACCCTTCCATTTCCAAAGATTATGAGTTGAAGATTGTGAACACAGAAGTGATAGTGCCTGCTCTTCCAATGCAGCAGCACATCCTTCCTCTGTCAAATCTGGATCTCACTATTCCTCCAGTTTCTGTGCATGTGTTCTTCTGTTATAAAAACCCCTTTCCTGGGACTTTTGCATCATCACTATCTCATCTCAAGGCTTCCCTTTCGAAGGTGTTGGTGTCCTATTATTTATTTGCAGGAAGAATGGTTACAGATAGTATTGGCCTACCAACGGTCCATTGCAATAACAAGGGAGTTCGCTTGACTGAAGCTTATGCTGCAACCGCTCTTTCAGAGCTGAATTTATACAACCCTGATGAGTCGGTGGAGGGGAAGCTTGTTCCTTTGCTTTCAGAGCCCGTTCAAGAAGAAGGAATTCCTGTCTTTGCTGTTCAGGTAAAAGTTTTTATAGAGCACATACTTCTTTACACTTATTTTGGTTTCTGCATAACAATCTTAACGGTTTTGGGTTTTCGCAGGTGACAGAGTTTAGCTGTGGAGGCATTGTTGTTGGCTGCACATTCGACCACAGAATTGCAGATGCATACTCTGCAAACATGTTTTTCACAAGTTGGGCTGAGCTTTCTAGAAATGACTCAACTGTACCTCTGCGTCTAAGCATTACACGCTCCATGTTATGCCCTCCAGATTCCCCTGCTCACTGTGCTGACATTGACAATATGTATGTGAGGCATACTTCACAGGAATCCACCCAAGAAAATCATCACCCACCTTCTTTAGCAAGTAGAATTTACCATCTAGATGAGAAGAACATTATGGATCTCCAATTCAATGCAAACAAAGATGGTAAGAGTTTCACCAAATTAGAGGTATTCAGTGCTTACCTATGGAAGCTACTGATAAGCACCCAGAAGGTGAAGGACACTGTGAATTGTAAAATAGGAATAGTTGTAGATGGCCGCCCATGCTTAAGAGAGATTGGGATTTCTGCTAATTACTTTGGCAATGTTCTAATCTTGCCCTTTGCTGAGTCTAATGCTGCTTATATAAAAAGAAAACCACTTTCTTGGAGTGCAGGGTTAATTCATTATGCCATACATAGTGCAGCAAATATGGAGCATTTTCTAAGCTTAATTGACTTGGTGGAGACTGCAAAGCCAACACCTGTCTTAGCCAAGATTTACTGCGGAGCAGATGACATGCAGTCCTGTGGACCTGCAGTTTTGGTGTCTTCTGGACTGCGATTTCCTTTGTATGAGGTTGATTTTGGATGGGGAAAGCCTATTTTTGGAAGCTACCATTTCCCTTGGGGTGGTGAAGCAGGCTATGTCATGCCAACTCAGAGCCCTACAGGAGACAGTAGTTGGGTGGTATACATGCATCTTCCACTGGAACAGCTAAATGCAATTGAAGCCGATCCCAATGGCTTTCTACTTCCAATCACACAAGATTTCTTACATTTTGGCTTAGGAATATCATAGAAGCCTAAGTGGGTATATGTTTGAAGCATTGTGCCTACAAAGTTGTACAAATTAGTGTTGGGGATAATTTTATGCCCAATATTCACTTTCTTATGTTGTAATGAATTTAGGCCCCATTTGGTTGTGGGAATTGAGGCGGAATTGACAATATTTAATTCAGAATTTAATCAATCCTTAGTTTTGTAGTATAAATCGGAATTGGAAGGGGGAGATGTATATGCTAATTTTGACCTATACATCTTTCACTTGAAAAGGTGGAATTGGAATTACATCTCCCAATTCCTGTAATCCCCATTTTGAAAGCATTTCAAGTTCGCGTGCAAAAATATAAATATTTTAGGTCCATGTTCATCGCAACATTTTTCTCATCTTTTGCAAAGCATATGTGCGGACGATGAACTGTGTTAAATGGCTGAGGGTTTTCTATGCTAAACAGCTGTGGGTTTTTTTGTGTTGGGTTATATGTTGAGAGGACAACGAACGGGTAAGTTCTCTATCTGAACAGGTTTGTTCTTTGTCTGTCTGCCTTCATTTATGCTTCCATACTCTGCAAGCTTCGAGCATTTACTTTAAAGTTTTACAAGCATTTTCAATTAGTCTTTTAACATCATAGTTAGCAAAAAATCATAGTTAGCAAATTGAAAGACTAAAATAATCCAATTAGTCTTTTAACATCATAGTTAGCAAAAAATCAAGCAAGTCAATAATGCAATCATTGAACCTAAGATATGTCTTACATAAATCTGATAGCTATGGTATAAGGGTAAGTGAGGTATAAGGGGACCTTGAAGAAAAGTGCAAGTTTTTTGATAAAATAAGATCAATCTGAACCCTTTGATAAGACCCCTTTTATAAGACCCCTTTGCTGATAACTATGAATAGTCCAGCCAAGAGCTTCTATTTTTAATCCCTTTCATAAGACCCTTTTGATATCACGTATAATTACTATAATTAGTTGCACCAGTTGTGGACATATCCTGCTATCATTAATGCTTATATGCTCAAATGCATACTTATCTGTTCCATTTATAAATGATTTGGGTAGAGAAACCATTATATGCTTTGCATTTATGATTGGATGCTCTACCCAAATCACCATTGATGATTAGATGCTCAAATGCTACAATGTATTTGACAAAATGCCTACTCCAGAAGAGGTTTCTTGGTCTTCAATGATACCAGGATATGTCCACAACTGGTGCAATTGATAAAGCTTTTGAGTTGTTTCCAGTTTCCCAAATCATCGTTGATGATTAGAAAACAAAATTCTATTATTTCTATACATCAATGGTGATTTGGGTAGGGCAGTCATTACATGCTTTACATTGATGATTTTTCTAGACAAGTTGCATTAGGAGATTTAGATGGAACACACCAAGGACTATCAAGCAAAATTGAAAAACTGTATACCAACAAATGTGAAAAAATGCAAAACCCTTTCATTGTCTGCACAAATTCTTTACAAAAGGCAGAAAATTGTTGCCATTAATCAAACCTATGAACCCAAAATTTAATAAAATGTGGATTATGAAAAAGTGGAATTGGATAAATCTTTTTCATGTTCATCTCTGGAAAATATAATGGCTGCTCTGCCCAAATCACCATTGATGATTACAAAGATAGGTTGAATTATTAGCTCCATTTATATATGAAACAAAATTTTAAAATGCCTATGTTTCTAATCATCACTGGTCATTTGGGCATAGCAGCCATTAGATTCTCTACATTTATAATTAGATGGTCTGCCCAAATCACCATTGACCAATATAACTTTGACTGAATGATCAATCTATTGCATTGCTTCATCACTTGGTACTCCTTTATGTATTCCTTTTAAATATCCTAATGCAAAATGGGTAACAAATTCAATAGGTATATATGCTGTGCTTATGCTCTTCTTCATATGTATATATTGTTAATGGTGGGCTTATAGCCGTGTTCATGAACACATGTATATATGATGCCAAGCACTATGTAGGTGTTGTAGCAATCTACATAAATTATACTAGCTGTAGTAGTAATATATAACAACTATATCTGCTTTATTTATGATTAGATGGTCTCCCCAAATTACGATTGACAAATATCACTTTTACTAATTTCATAATGCAACAATGCTAATAAATTCAATAGGTGGGTAATACCACAATAGTGGGTTACACTTTTCGGGAGGAAGGAATTCACCCCGAAAAGCATGGCCCACTAAAAAATGTTTGATACTTTCGATCGGAACAACCAAAAACTTTCGATCGGAAGTAAGTAACTTCTGATCGAAAGTACCTAAAATGGGTACTTTCGATTGAAAGTAACTAGGTTTTTTTTGGCGGAATAAAACCCGCCGAAATACTCATTTTGACTGTTTCGGCTGGGTTGAAAGTGACAGAGAGAACAGTGGCTTTCGTTTTATCAAACGTCAAGTTATCAGGTTTTTCACATTTATAATTTGCATTTTTTATTGTTTTGTAATATATATTGTTTGTATATATGCATTTTAATGTTTTTTTATATATATTGTTTGTAAATTTGTATATATATGCATGTATATGTGTGTATATATGTATATATACATGTATATGTGTATATATGCATGTACATATGCATATATGTATATATATATATGCATATATGTGCATATATATGTGTATAATGTGTGTGTATATATATATATATGTATGTATATATATACATATATATACA
>MU221667.1:22134-32691 GCA_018584345.1 Thuja plicata
AAGAATGCAGTTGAAGTGTGAGATCGATTTGGGATCACAAAACAACACAAACATCAACACCGTTGTAAATAAGTAATTGACATCAGAACAAAGATAAGCTGATTGCAAAAAAGACAAGGTCAACACCGTTGTAAATAAATAATTGACATGTCTGAGATAAGAATCTCAAGCAAGGTTTCCCCAAGTGGATCAAATGATAGGATTGATAAAGCTGAATCAAGGATGAAAGTTTGATAGGTACTGCCCCTCGTGATCAAAATCGAAATGAGATAGAGGAGAAACAAAAAATTGATAAATTTGATCAAATCAAACTAAAGATAAGGTTCTTGATGTAAGATGAAAGATATAAGGATCACAGAAACAAGTTAGATCATTAAGAACGAAATATTATGCCCCAAGGTTGAATTAGAAGAAAAGAAGTGGGGTGAAAGCGAATGGAAGATAGAAGTTTGGAAGAGGTGGAAAGAAATGGAGAGAAGAAAGAGAATTTGCCTTCAAAAAGAGAATGCCCCAAAACTAATCAACTATTTTTAAGGTAGAAAATTTTGATTGAGATCACAAAAGAAGATAAGGAAATGAAGATCAGAACGTGTTCACAGTTGATTAAAAGTCCACAAGAAAGATGAAGGAAACCCTCTCAAACTCATAATGCATCCTAAAAATGCAAACTAACATGAGGTCTAACAATGCAAGCTACATGAAATTTTGGTTAGAAAAATGGCGGAGACCTCTAGCGGGAATCCTCTGGCATTTTCCTCTGGCAGGAACTTGCTTTCAAATTCTAGCCATGGCAGTGCAGATCCAGCAGGTACAATACCTACTCTGGAATCTTCTATGGTCTGCCCGGCGAGTGGGCTCCCTCCTCAGCACTCAAAAAAAAAGCTTGATTTTGATCAAAATGGGTTGAAGTCAACTAAGACTACCGCCCCCGTGAGCACTTCCACTAAGGGTCCCTCTGACGGTATTCAAAATTCTCAAGAATCTCTCAAAGTTGGAGTGTTAGCCCCCAAGGGCAAGTGGGCTGGCCTCTTTGGTATTAAACCATCAGGGAAATCTTCCTTTCCTCTGGTCAATGTGATATCCAACCCGTCGAAAGGATAATTTTCTATTATTATCCCTGACCCTCTAATCGATCATTCCATTTTGGCAATGGAAATGACCCTGATAGGCAAGTTTGTGGGAGGGAGACCTAATATTGAAGCTGTCAGACAGTTTGTCAAGAGGAAATGGTTTTTGAAAGGGAAAGGTGATATTGCTGCAATGGCTAAAGGATTCTTTTCCTTTGATTTATCTAACATGGAAGATCTATCTCATATTCTCTGTGGGGGCCCTTGGATGCTAGGCCGCTTCTCCCTAGCCCTGCGTAAGTGGTCCCCTAATCTGGTTCTAAATGATTCAGCTTTCTTTGTCTCGACTCCAGTCTGGGTCAGATTCCCAGGTCTCCCCCTAGAATATTAGCACGAAGATGTGTTGGGAGGACTGGCTAGTTCCTTTCGAGACCTCCTATCAATTGATCCAATGACTGCGGCTAAGACGAGAAGGGTGTATGCAAGGATTTGTGTCAACATCCTCCAAATGGCAGACCTTCCTAACACTATAGTGATTAAATCAAAGCTTGGATCTTGGTCGCAAGAAGTAGAATTTGAATCCCTCCCCTTTGTGTGCTTTACCTGTAAGAAATCAGGTCACAGGGCGAAAGAGTGTACTCTCAAGACTCAAAAAGCCAAAACTATACCTCATAAGGAAAAAAGAAAGATCTAGAAGGAGAAACCTCTGGTTAACCCTCCTGGTCCCTCATCGACAGACCTAGTGATATTTACAGAGAAAGTTGCAACTGCTAATCTGATGGACTCCTCGTTGGGGGATTCTAACCAAAGTAGTTGTGAGGATCCGCCCCTGTCAAAGACAACTGAGCCAGAGGACTTCGTTAAAGAAGGAGAAATTGATGGAGACCAAATAGGTATGGAAACCCTTTGTATTGAGAATATCTCTTCCCCTTTTGGTGTTATAATAGATCTAGGTGCTAAATCAGCTGACATTACCCCTAGCCCTCAAACCCCAAAGAATAACCCTAGCTAGGCAGACTCGCTTGTAGAACCTAACCTTTTTTTACAAGCTGGAGGGGACCCCTGGAGTGAGGTATCTAACAGTAAGAAGAAACATACCAGTTGCATTCCTGGGATGCCCCAAGGAGGTGTGGTAACTAGAGCTAAGAAAGAGGATGTGGGTACTCCTAAACCTCTGAGAGGATGACCTAAAAATAGCTTCACTTGAGATTAGGAGAGTAGACAAAGTATAGCGGATGGGCGACAAAGGACCATCCAGGATTGCTCCCAAATATTGTAGATGAAGATTATCTCATGGAACATCAGGGGATTAAATATCCCCCACAAGCAGGATGTGTTGAGAAATTTAGTTAGAGATCAGAAACCAGATATTATTCTTATCCAAGAAACTAAAATGGCAAGAGCTAAAGTGGAAAAGCTAAAATTGTTTAAAAATTGTTTAAAAATTGTGGAGCGACTGGGTGTAGCTCTGTGGGAGCTTCAGGTGGCATTGCGGCCTTTTGGAACCTTAACACTATCTATAGGGACCTCATCAAATCAGAAGGTAATATCTCTTCCATACAGTTCAACCATATTCGAGATGGATTCACCTGGGTCCTCTCAAATATTTATGCTCCCAACTCTAAAACTAGCAGGGATAGATTCTGGCGCAAATTGGAAGTTGAGAGAAGTAGCTTTAAGAATGATTATTGGATGGTGGCTGGAGACTTTAATACGCCGCTGACAGACTCTGAAAAAATGGGTGGTATCTCCTCTCAGAATTATAGTGGAAGGGCTCTCATGGACTTCATCAATAACCAAGCTCTCTTGGACCTTGACCTTAGAGGTAGCAGCTTTACTTGGTCTAACAAAAGAATTGGGGATAATTTGATTCAAGTTTGGCTGGATAGGTCCCTTCTAAATTTGGACTGGATTCTTCTCTATGACTGCTCTTTGTCTTCTCTTCCTAGAGTTAGCTCTGACCACTCTCCTATATCTATCCAAGCAAATCTTATCTCGGGGAAGAGAAACTATCCCTTTCGATTCAAAAAAAAGTGGATGCAGCACCCTAACATTGCTAAGAATATTGTTGAGTGGTGGAATATCCAAGTGGAGGGCACAACGATGTACAAAGTGGTTCAAAAACTTAAAAATGTCAAAAGCAGAGTCAAGGTCTGGAATAAAGAAGAGTTTGGAGATATTTTTAAGAAAAAAAGTCTGGTCCAAGCTGAACTCAAAGAAATTCAAAGAATTATCGACCTAGTGGGCTTGGCGGTGGACAAAAAATTTAAGGAAAAGAAAATTAAAGCAGATTACCATAATATTATCTCTAAAGAGGAGGTTTTTTGGAGACAACGCTCTAGACCTCTTTGGCTCTGGGTGGGAGATAAAAATAATAGGTTCTTCCACCTTACTACCCAGAAGCACAAGGCGGCCAAAAGAATAGATCACATCAATGGAAATCAAGGTAAACTTAGCAAGGAAGAGGAAATTAAAAAAGAATTGACTGGTTATTTTGCCACCCTTCTCAAAGCTGACCCTGACCTCTCTGAGGACAATCAACATCTGCTACTGGACTCAATCCCTTGTATCATGTCAAGAGACGACAATAAAATGTTGAGCAAAATACCGTCAACTCTGGAAATAAGAACGGCTACTTTCTCCTTTGAAGGAGAAAAATCTCCAGGCTCAGATGGGTTCCCTCCCTTCTTTTTCCAATCCTTTTGGCATATTATGGAGAGAGACATTTCGGATGTTGTGAAAGAGTTCTTTGGTTTTGGTTCCCTGCTGAAAGAAGGTAACTCCACCTTTTTTGTCCTCATCCCAAAGAGGCCTGGAGCGGATAATGTTGATAGTTTTAGACCGATCAGTTTATGTAACACATTATATAAGATTATCTCTAAGGTTCTCAAGGCCTGTATTTTGAAGATTCTCCCAGTTTTAATCTCCCCCTAGCAAAATGGCTTTGTCCCGGGTCGTCAAATTCTGGACTATATTATCTCGGTTCATGAGAATATCCACTCTCTGAAGGTCTTGAAGAAGAATGGATTCCTCGTGAAGGTGGATCTGTCTAAGGCTTATGACAGAGTGGACTGGAAATTCCTTTGCAAAGTTCTGTCTGCCTTTGGATTCTCTGTGAAAGTGATTGGCCTTATTCAACAACTCATTGAATCCCCTTCTATTTTGGTGCTGCTGAATAGATCTGCCTCTAATCTCTTCTTTCCTTCAAGAGGTCTCCACCAAGGGGATCCTATTTCTCCCATCCTTTTTGCAATCATGGCTGAAAGCTTAGGGAGAATGTTCTCTAAAGGGGTCTTGGAAGGAAAGATTCTAGGCCTTCTCCCCTCATCCTCTTACCCTCCCTGCTCCCATGAGTAGTTCATTGATGATACTATCCTTATGGGTTCCTCCTCTATTAAAGAAGCTTCAGCTATCAAAAAATCCCTTGACACTTATTCCTCAGCTATTGGTCAGCTTATAAACTAGGATAAAAGCTCCCTTTTCTTCATCAACACTCCCCCTGATCGACAAAGGAGAATGGCGACCATTCTGGGCTGTCCTATTGCTGCTCTCCCCTCAAGCTATTTGGGCCTGCCTTTGGGAAGTAAACTTCCTGATTCTTTCTGGTTGGCGATTGTGAACAAGTTCAACAAAAAATTTGCTGGTTGGAAAGGCTCCCTCCTCAGCAATGTTGGCAAAGTTTTTCTGCTCAAGAGCTCTCTCCAAAACCTCCCAATTTATGCCCTGAGTCTTTTCAAAATCCCCTCCAAGTTTGCTGATGCTATTGAGAAAATTTAGAAAAGATTTTTATGGTCTGGCACTGAAGCGAAAGATAGAATCCACCTGGTAGCTTGGGAAAAAGTTTGTAAGCCGGTCAAATTTGGAGGTCTTGGCATCAAAAGAATTAAGGACATTAATATTTCTCTCCTAGCTAAGCAGTGCTGGAGAGCTTTTGGTGAAGAGAAAGGTTGGAACAAAATACTTAAGTCCAAGTATCTTTTTGATACTCCCTCTATTGATTCTTTCCTCTCTTCCCCCCTCGTTGTTCAGGGTTCTATGATTTGGAATAGCATTTTGAAGCCTAGACCCCTAGCTGCTAAAGGTGCCTGATGGAAAGTTGGCAATGGGCAGAAAATTAATTTCTGGGAAGATCCTTGGTTTAGGGATAAACCTCTGATCTAGTACCCTGGTATGGATAACCTTGCAAAGATGTGTAAAGTCAGAATTGGTTGTAAAGTGGTGGATTACTGGAGAGAAAATAAATGGATAAACCTGTGTGAAATTGATCCCATCCTGAAAAATATTAACCTGGATCTTTCTCCCTAGGTTGTTAAAGCTAATATCTAGAAGATGAGCTAATCTGGGCCCCTAATCCTAATGGTACCTTCTCGGTGGCCTCTGCCTATTCGATGATCTCCCCCAGGGATGAGGAGCCCAAAGGGGCAAAGGTTTGGTTTCCTTCTCTGATCCCTAAAATTAACTTTTTTACCGGCTTTTTATTCAGGACAAAATCCTAACTACTGAGCATCTAAAGAAAAGAGGATGGATTATCCCTAATAAATGCTATCTTTGCATGAAAGATGTCGAGACCTCTGCTCACCTTCTGCTTCACTTCCAGTTTGCTAGGGATATTTGGAGGGTGGTTTTACATCACTAGAAAGTTAGCTAGGTGTTCCCTAATACTATTCATGAATTTCTGGAACAATGGAGATCCCCTTTTTAACACTAATTGGGAAAACTTGTTTGGGATTATACAGGCCCTCATGTCATATGGAGGATTTGGAAAGAAAGGAATGACAGTATATTGTGAGACAAAAATTCTACTCCTCTCTTGATTGGTTCCAAAATTATCAACAGCATTATTGAAAATTCTAAAGTTGCAGTTGAGTTAAAACCTAAAATTCTGGAAGGGATCTATGATAAAGAAATTCTTTAGAACTAAAACTTCACCTCCAAGTATAAAGCCCCTTTTTCTCTCCGTGAGTCTATGGTTTGGAACTCTCCTCCTCCTGGTTGGCTCAAAGTGAACTTTGACGGTGGAGCCAAAGGTAACCCTAGCATTGCTGGATGTGGGTGCATTGTCAGAAATACTTAAGGAAAGTGCATTGCGGCCTTTGTTGTTCCAATTGGATCCCAAACCAGTCATATGGCCGAAGCAATGGCGGCTCTCCATGCTTGCAAACTTGCAAAAAGGAAGAATTGTTCAAAATTATGGCTGGAAGGGGATTCATTGAATAGTATAAATTGTATTAATGGTATTAATTCTCCCTCATGGAATACTAGTCATATCTTTGATGAAATAAAAATTTTGATTGATGGTTTTGACGTCGCCTATGCTAGTCATGCCTTCAGAGAATCCAACTGTGTGGCTGACAGCCTAGCAAATGTGGGTGCCCTTAGTGCTGATGTCAGATACTGGAATGGATATCAAGGGTTAAATATTGATATCGCTAATCTTGTGAAGTACAATCAAATCTACCTAAAACCCAGAAACATACCCAATAATGATGACAAGAAAGGCTAGTTCTCAGAGTTGCCTCATTTTTGAGCTTTGCATGCACGACAGCAAGTGCTTTAATAATAACAATTATGGAAGAAGTCATATAATTTCTATTAAAGGGTGGCATTTTACCATCATTCATTCGTAAACCTCTCTTTTCACTTTCACTCTGCGGTATTTTGATCTCTGGTTTTCTGGCAGTATGGGAGGAAAGTTGAAAAGGGAAGAACCGTCAGTCTGTAAATGGAAGAAAGAAGCCAAAGTCTGGAAGAGACTCAAGGAAGATGGGATAATGGATTATATGGAGAAACTCCATGAAAATAATAAAGACATCTCTAAGAAATTTGCGGACAGTTGGGACAATGGCCAGGTAACATTGTGTGGTAAGACATTTTGTGTGACTGAGAAACTCATTTCTGAAATTACAGGTCTTAAGTTGTCTGGTCTTAAATACTATAGAGGTGTAGTCATGGCTAAAAATTCTTCTAGAATGTATCCTAAGACTAAGGTGGAAAGAGACCTTCTTGTCAAACAGTCGGGTGATTTCTTCCTGCAGGATCATATGAAGCTCTTTTGGGCTAAAGTTGTCAAAGTTATGATGTAGTATTTTACCCTAGATGGTCGTTATACTAGGGTTTACAATTTCCATTTTATGTTGGTTAACCATTTACACTACAACAGGAGAATATCTTTCCCTTTCTTTCTTCTCAGGTCTCTGGACAATAGTATCTTGGAGAACAGAAAGAATGTTGCCTCACCTATTCTCCACGATGGGCTTATCCTTTTAATTTATGAGCATGTTAAGTTTAAGATGCAGGGCAACCCTAAGGTGAAAGACTCAAATAGAGGTAAGAAAGGTAAAAGACCTATGACTACAGAGAGTAACAGTCCTGGGAAAAAGAGGAAGGGAAAATTCAACACTGGTGGAGAAGAGTATGTCAAGATCCTCACAGAGGAGGAAGGCATGAACATGGACAGCGAAACTAAGGCTAAGGATAAGGAGGATGTGAAAGGGGAAAAAGGGGAAGCTACTAAATTCCTCTCTGAGGAAACTGGTATGGAAACAGGGGAAGACACTGATTCTCTTGAACAGGATTTTTTGGGTTCCTCCGAGGAGATGGAATATGACAGTAAAGGAAGCTCTGAGGAAGTGGAAATGGAGGGCCAGGATATGAATATTCCTCGGGGTGAGCCTATGGCCTTGGAGGTGGAAATACCTATTTCCCCTGTTAAAAATCATAGTGAGCCGAGTTTTAAGTCTAAAGAGAAGGGCATTTCTGACACTACCCCTGTTCTAGTGAATTATGCAGAGTCTGTGTCTTTTGTGGATAGGACTTCCAAGGAAGACAAGGGTATGGGATCGGAGGGGAATAAAAAAGATAAAGATAAAACTGGAGATAGCCATGGTAATGAGACCGAAAAGACCCAAGATCCCTGCCGGTTTATTCAGGTTGTTAGAGAGTGGGCTGATATGGATCTGCAGCTGAACACCTGGCTTCTTGAAGAGATTAGAGATATTAATGGTAAGTATGATGACCTCCAGGATAGGGTTAATAAGTTGGCTATCCTGATTTCTAAACCTCTGAAAGAAGCTACAAACAACAAGGTTCAAGAGGAGAATATGGAAAAAATCCTATTGGAGAAACTTGAGCTGAAGATCAATGTTGTGGTCAACTCCCGCTAGCGTACTACTGAAAGCCGCATCCAAAGCATTGAAGAAACCCTCAGCCGACTTATGAAAAATAACTTTGAGGGCATGAAAGTGACTGATAGTAACCTTAGGGCTCTTCTCTCTATGCTGGATGGGAACTCTAACCCTATCAATGTTGATGAGGATAATACTGTTGATCCCAGCATTGCTGGCCCAGGGACTCGTACAAGGGAAAGTGCTAAAAAAGTGAAACAGGGGAGCTCCAAAGATATAAAAGACCTCAAAGAAGCCATCGACAAATACAAACATGTGATGGATGAGTCTGCTGAGATCTTGAAGCAGATGTGATTTTGTTTGCTAGGACTGGTTCTCTTTTTGTCTACTTTCATCTTTTGACCGGGTGCTTTTGCTGGAGGGGTTCTAAATGCTCTTCTTCTTTTCCCCCAGCTGTTGCTTTTTTTGATGTCTGTTTTTTTCTTGTTATGTGTTTTCCTGTCTATCTTTAGTCTTTTGTAAAGGGTTACTATTCACTTCAAAAACTATTTTACCCTTAATCGAAAACAATGCAAGCTACATGAAAATGCAAAGGTGTACTTGCAGTAGAGCAACTGTAACATAGGACTTTGTGTTCATCATTCATTAGAGAATGTTAAGGAACTTATTTTCATCATTGGGCCATTATTAACAGACATCGAAAAATCACACAATCATCACTAGTCACAAGTGCAACTATGAGGATATTAATTTGATTTATATCAGATTAGAATGTGGAAAGATTCTAACATAAGCATCAAAGACATAAAGATCAAGATGACTGTGATTTTAGCTTACCCAATTTAATATAGCAAAACCACGCTCGCATCAAGACATAGAGGCCAGGATGACCAACAGAACAATTGTGTAAAAACAATGAAGCATAAAGCAGGAAGCAAATAAAAACATGGTCCATGACCCAAGTCCTCTTGCTATGCATCACAGAGAGACTTATTAGACAAGGACACTCAATAGAAATCAATAGCAATCATCTCACAAAGAAAAGATCATGACATAGCTCAAGCATTAAGTGTTGTGTTTAAAAATTGAAGTGTGTTAACTGATACTGAGTTCTGAGGATAAGGATTGAATGCTTGCAAGTAGGTAAGACCACATGACAAAACGGGGTAATACCAAACCAATAAGTGTTGAAAAATACTCAATGTCAAGGGTTGTATTGAAAAAAATAGTTGGGGTGGTGTTGAAAAACACTGTTTGTGAGGTACCCTAAAGACTAACGCATCCAAGAGACCAAAGCTAACACAGGTATGCCCCCTAGACAAAGACAAAGACCAATTCCAAACCAAGGTAACAAGGACAAGGAATGATGGAGAAAGGCTAAGTGTCGAGGACACGTGCTAAGAAACAGGGGTGCAAAGGCCTCAAGTAGTGCCCGTTTCAAGGTTTTCACCACTTGGATTTTATTACAATTTTCTCTTTTTCATTTTTTTCTTCTTTTTTTTAGGACTTTTTATAATTTTTTTGAATTTTTGCTACCAAGGCGCCTGTTTCCAGGTTTTCACCAAGGCACTTTTTCTATTTTTTTTGAATTTTTGAAATTTTTTTATTTTTTTGTATTTTTGGAATATATAAGTTTTTTGAGATGCATCAAAGTGCCTATTGCTAGGTTTTCACTAAGATGATCATTTTTTCAGGACATTTTCTAATTTTTAGAATTCTTGACAATATATCATTTTTTTGGATTTTTTCAGGATTAATAATTATGTACAAAGGATGCCCCGAGACAGAATGGGCATCAAACTCCCAAGCAAGATCACATCGTGCAATCCCAATGTTTAGCAAGGTGGAGGACATGAGAGATTAGCAAGATGGAAGGAAAATGTGAAGCCCTTAGTATTGGTGGAGGAGGTCCAAGGATGGACGTGGAAGATGCAAAAGCATAATCAATAAGTTCATCGACATGTATATGAAAACCAAGGACATCGACATATTTAGAGTGAGCATTAGGATTTTCAATAGGATTGTGAACATATTGAATAGGAGCACATTCTTTGATAGGATTGTTCGAAGCTTGAAAAGACTTAGGAAGAGTAGAAAGTGGAAGCAAACATGGAGTGGTAGAACAAGAAGATGGAAGACTTTGATCTTGACAAGGAACTTTGGATAGCATAAGAGCATAATTTTTCTCTTGATTTTCAATAGGCTTAATATTGGAAGTAACAACATCATTTTTAATAAGCTTAATGGAAGTATCATCTTTGGAAAGCGCAAGTGGGGTAAGGTTATTTTGATTGTCAATAAGCTCAACGGTGTAAGTAGTAACTTGATCTTGCTTAGGAGAATACTTAAGACATGGTGGAATGAAT
>MU221679.1:0-39762 GCA_018584345.1 Thuja plicata
ATTAAAGCAAATGGTTGTAATCATGTCTTATTGACTAGTTGTTAGTATCTTGGAAGGCTTTAAAAGATAGAGTACTTCAATTTTCATGCTATTTAAAAAAAAAATCTTCTCTCACATTTTCTTGTGTCATTGTAACAAATATGAGATGAATGTTAATGTAAATGTTAATGAGTTTAAAAGGACCATTAAACAAATGTGACTACAATGCATCATACCTTTGTTGCAACTTATTTGTTTTATGTTTGGTATGACTATGTGATCTAATAATACATTGTCTTAAAGATTTCAACTTTCCACAATTAAAAATAAATAAAATATTAAAACGTTGTTGATATTTGTAGGCATGTGTGTCAAGTGTCATCAACTATCTAGTGATTCTTTTTGAAGCCCCACCAATAATATTGAACAATAAACAAATATTTTTTTTTTTGTTTTACTCATTTACTGTCGCAATTGCGACGTCAACCCCTGAATTGTGACGGGGGTGCTGTAGTGGCGACGCCAAACGCCCGTCACCATTGGATTGGTATCCGTCACAATTACGACATCAACCAAGGGGATTGCGATGGGTTTGCTGTAGCGGTGACGCCAAGATCCCGTCGCAATTGCATTGTACCCGTCGCAATTGCGACGAATTCAACAAGAATTATGGCCAGATGATGCCAGAATAAAATGGCGGTATAGCGACAGATATCTGTCGTAATTGCGACGGGTGATGACGGGCGTCGTGATTTGCGACTAAAAATGAGCGACGTTTACTACTGTCGCACTGGCGACACATGTCTGTCGCAATTGCGACACATAGCCGTCGCAATTCGATGCCAAATGTATTAGTGGCTTCAAAGAAAATGGTGGTATCATCAGCAAATTGACTATTAATGAGCACATCCTCATTAGGTAGAGATATACCTTTCACAGCAGGGGATAAGGTATTATCCCTAAGTAAGTAATATAGGGCATCAGAAGCAATGGAAAAGAGGGCAGGCGCTAGGGGGCAGCCTTGCCTAATAGACTGCCCAAGAGGGAAGGATTTAGAGAGAGAACCATTAATGTCAATTTGAGCACAGACATCATGAAGAAGCATCTTAACCGCATTACAGAAGAAGGTAGGAAAGCCAAAAGCCTCCAGCATCATGGAGATGAAGTTCCACTCAACTCTGTCGTAAGCTTTTACAAAATCTAACAGGAAACATGGCAGAGTTCTGTTGGGAGTGATTAGCCCAGTTCATGGCCTCCCAGCTAGTAATAACATTTTCCAGAATGTATTTGCATTTTATAAAGCTCATTTTAGTAGAACAAATCAACTTGGGAAGGATGTTGACAAGTCTAGTGGCCAAGATCTTGGCGAAGATTTTGTAAGAGACATTCAGGAGTGTAATAGGTCTCCAATTTTTTATGAGCGCTTTAACCCCATCCTTGGGAATAAGCTTAATAATGCCCCTGTTAATGGAGTTACCTAGAGAGCCCCTAGAGAGGGCCTCAGAGTAGATCTCAAGGAGGTCTTTGTGAATCCACTTTTGGTTGGCTTTATAGAATTCAATAGGAATACCATCAGGACCGGGAGCCTTATCATTCTTAAGCAAATTAATGGCTTTCTCAACTTCCTCTGAGGAGATATTTTTGGCAAGAGTATTGGCATCCTCCGTAGAGACAATATTAGGAATAAGAGTTCTGCACCTGTTCCTAAGAGAGGAAGCTTCAATTGAATCTTCCGAGGAAAATATATTACATTCTTAAGTTTTACTACAAGTATGAATTCTCAAAAACAAAAAGAATATATTATGTATAATTTGCACAATATTTAATTAGACCATACATAGAAAAAATCAATTCAAAAGTTGAAAATGTACCTCTTACAAAAATAAAGTAATATTATAAAAATATTACAATCAAAAATAATATATTGACATTCTTAAGTTTTACTATATAAGTATGAATACAAATTTAAAATAATAGTTTTGTTTCTCAAAAAACAAAAAAAGAATATATATTATGTATAATTTGCACTATATTTAATTAGACTATACATAGAAAAAATTAATTTAAAAGACACCATAATTTTATTCTTAGTTTATTATAAATTATTAAAAATAAATATTGTTTTAATAAAATTAAAATTAAAAAATATATTAATCTAATTTTTTACATTCTAAATTAGTTTATTTTTAGTTGAAAATGTACCTTAGAGAGATAAAGTAATATTATAAAAATATTACAATAAAAAATAATATATTGACATTCTTAAGTTTTACTATATAAGTATGAATACAAATTTAAAATAAAAGATTTGTTTCTCAAAAACAAAAAGAACATATTATGTATAATTTGCACAATATTTAATTGGAGCATATATAGAAAAATTCAATTCAAAAGAGACCATAATTTTATTCTTAGTTTATTATAAATTATTAAAATTATATGACATTTTAGTAAAATTAAAATTTAAAAATATATTAATCTAATTTTTACATTCTAAATTAGTTTATTTTGAGTTGAAAATGTACATTATAAAATAAAGTAATATTATTCAAACCTTATATGCATTCGGTGTTGCGATCTTAGTGTGTTAAGTTGTTGATTTTGCAAATTTGACTCCAATTCTAGATTTAAGAGCCTTGTGTGTGTTCATGAGATTTAATCAGCCTCTCAATTAGTTGGTATTACATATTAAATTCTTATTTACTGTGATGGATAAATTGGTTGGATCTATTTAATTCATGTTTTGGATGATAAGTTTGTCTTGCATGTGGACTTTGCAATTTGATGAATTTTTAGAAATCATATATTGTTTCGTTTCCTTTAATGTAGCACTATATCATTACGAATTGCAGATTTTTTATTGATAATTTCATAGTTAATATAATATAATTTAACATTCTTTGCACAAATTTAAGTGTTTGAATAGTTGATGCCCAAAGTTGATTTTTTTGTTTTAAATCTCTGGCAAACATGTCATCAATTGCATTTTATTCAAAATCTGGTGTTAGAATAATTGTTTGTTTATATTGGAACTTGTATGTTTCTCTACAAATCTTGTTATGCAAGTTTTATACACTTGAAAACTTAGAAAAATGATTTGTAAAGCAAGTACAAGTTTGAGATCCATCATTTCCAACCATAGCTTTATTGAACCAGGAAGGGCTTACCTTGTGGCATCTCACATAATCTTCCTTGACCTATCCAACATGGTTATGGCCCGTCCATCCAAAACTTTGGGAGCGATAAATCTCATTCTTTAAGGAGAAGGACATTGATATGTGTGTCCATGTCATTGTATCATGTAAATTTTGCAGCCAATAACTAGATTTTGAAAGCCTAGGTGGCTCCAAAAAGGGTTGTGAAAATAAACTTTATGACCGATGCTTGAGAGAAAAGAACTGCAATTTCTCAAAGACTCTCCGTGAAAATTGAGAAGAGAAAAGGCTTTGTTGACGCCAATGCAGCTTGTGAGAAACCCATTGAGGCCCAATTGTGGTCATGAAACTAACTCAAAGGGTTGAATTCGAGCAAAATGACTGAGTGTTGAAGAATTTTAAAGGGACCAAATAGAATTATAATGGTATGGAAAGACTCGGAAAGAACCCTAAAACTTAGAATTAACAACTAATGGATAAAATAAGATTTTAAAAATGTGGAGGACTAAAATTGGTGCAATATGTAAACCAATATTCTTGTGGCCTTGGATGCACTTACATGAGTTTTATTCTAGTTTTAGCTTCACAACTTATATCTGGGGCCATTAAATTTCTCAATGTTTGAACAAGGCTCCAAAAACATATAGTTATGCAAAGCCACTAATACAAGAACTTTCACTATAACTATATGATGAAGAAAATCACAAAAAGGTTTTCCCCTAATTAAAATTAATTGTTTGATACTAAATATTGAGAAATGTGATAAACTATTATAGTGAAAGCTTAAGAAATAGTCCACGATTTAAATAATTTACTAAATTAGCATATAAATAACCATTAACTATATTATTAAAAAAAAAATTAGCAAATTCTTATGAAATACATAATATTAGAATTTACATGGAGAAGCCATAATAAGAAAAAAAAAATTTCTACTAAAGAAATCATTGAACTTGTATTAATCATAGATATATTTTTATAATATAATCAACAAATCTTTAACAAAATAAAATTTTGGCAACATAACATTACTTCTCCCATAAAAAATTTAAACTTTAATCTTATGCATCTAATTTATAGAAAAAATAAAAGAGTATAAATAGTAAAGTATTTCCCAAAACCATGGCTTAACGTAAACATACTCTTTAGAGAAAAACCCAAGATAGATATTAATTAGAGAAGTTATGTGTGACTTGAGTAGGCACCACTCCCAATTACAGATGAATCCATTTACTCATGTGGACCTTGTCACCCTACCCATTAGAACAAGATGATGCACTCAAAATTAATATCCAAATAAAGGAAAGAGAAAGTCAATGTGCGGAGAATGACACTATTGTCTATACAACATCCAAACTGTCTAATTTATTGCAATTATTAATTAATTTAAAAATACTGTATTCATTATATTTTAATTTTTAATTAATTAATTACGCCGTAGGCATTTTTATCATAAATGAATGAGTTGATTATGCCAAATCAACGGTGCATGCTCATGCAAAGGGATACATGACCATTGGGAGGATCATCAACGCTCGTTATTTTTAGACCGCCATGTTCATCATTTTAAGACCGCCTTAATTTTGAAATTGATGGTACAAAATTTTTGAAAGGGGATGCGAGATCTTGACTATTCAATTGCAATTGTTTTTTATTTGTTGGGTTTTTATTTTCATCCATACGTAATTGGGTAGCAGTTGCCAAACATAGATCAGAGAGAAAAGGCGTACGCAATGCCACTAAGAGTGAATGGGTCATGGACTCAGAAAATGTGAGAGGCTAGAGGGAAATGATAGTTCCTAGAGGAGATATTGGTCTTTTAGTTTCTTTCCGTGATACACCAAATGAACAGTTTGACAGAATGCCTCATTGAAATGTGGTCTTGTACTTCGAATTCAATAGAATATTTCAATAATCAAAAGTTTACTAGGATATTGTTGTTGTCTATTTGTTGAAAATTTAATTGGAATACACCAAAACCACAAAGAAAGAAACTTTGAACATGCTTACATATTCAAATGAATATTATGGGAACTTGCAAAAATATTTAATCAAGAGTACTTATTCTCAGCTGGGTCTAGATAGCAGATATTTTCTTTCTTTTGTGTGTTGTGACTTTTAGACATCTATGTGCGTAGTAATCTACCATACCTTCCCCTAGGAGGCACAAATGCCCCTAGAATCAGAGAACTGATAAAAAAGTTGAATAGGTTTTATGTCAATTTTTCTGAATGATTTTCTCTCTATAATAAGGCCTTCGGTACTAAGCCTAGCTATGTCAATAAGAGGGCTTTATGAATAGAGGTGATTGATACTAATGATGTGAATATTTTTGAAACATAGTACAAGTATCCTTATGACAACAGTTGCAGGGTTTTATCCCACTTGAAATTTCTAACTGTAAGGAGTTACATGCATTGTGAGTAAGTCAAAACAAAATTTGTGCATATCCTTTCTTTTGAAGGTTTCCATGTTTCTTTTCTCACTTCAAAGTAATTTATATATGTCTCTAGGTATTTAAATCACTACCAACTTGAAGGGGAAATTCCTGCAGGCTTGTTCAGTCTCATGATATTGTGTGTACTGTGTAGAAATATGTTGAGTTATAGATACATACACTTCATAGTTATACAAAGTCTATAAAGAGATATTGCAACATCATACCTTGTATTAATGACTTGGCTTTAATTATTACCGAGATGTTCTCTATTAGTGACAATGTGGTTCAAAATATTACTCAAATGTTTGAATATTATTTTGCACCTTATTTTCAAACAAAATACAATACAATTAGATGTTGACAATACACCAGCACTGCCTATCCACTTTGATATTGGTAGCTTATATTGATAGGAATCAAATCCTCAAACTCAAATATAAGTGAAGGTGAAAAATTGGATGAACCAATCAAACCTCTTTGATATAACAACATTGGCTTGTTCTGAGATGTGAACATGATTCTGATTTTTATGGCCCCTCATTATCAGCAATAGGAAAATATCATTAAATTGCTTATAATGCATCATGGCATCTCTATATTCCAAATTTGGATATTACTTTAGTACCTTACTCATTTTTATGAATGCTTTTGTTGTGTCAAGCAGTGTATTAAATTAAATACCATATAGAATTTATTGCCTAAAAGAGATGGACTGATTACTTATTGATAATATTATTAGAAGTTCCCTTTATTCAATGTAGGTTTTGCCCCATAGATGATGTTGATGAGCTTAGTGATGTTGATGTCATTGGCTTGTGAGGCTTTGGTATGGTCTACAAATTGGTCATGGATGATAATAATACATATGCAATCAAGAAAATTTATAATGATGGTTTAAGATCAGATCATTTGTTTGAAAGAGAGATTGAGATATTGGGAAGTATCAAACATGAAAACTTTGTGAATTTTCTATATCCTTCAATCATTATATCCCATGAGAAAATGTTTCTTTCATTGAGGCATTCCATCAAAAAATTCAAAATTCATAGGTTGTGTCTATGCTTTCATATTTTGCATACATGTCTACCAGAGCATTGGTAATTGCAGCATCTGCCAAACTTCCTCTATTCTCAATGCTTTGATGAATGACCATGCCATATTTTAAAGCTTCTATTTTAGCATAGGTTATGAGTACGTGAGCAAATGTGAACTGATAAAAACAATTGAATTTGGACCATAGGCATGCCTTGTGTCTCCCATCATTCGTACCCTTATTTATTTCCTTTGTAGAAAGACTTGATGCACCAATTAAAAAATTATGTTGAGGAATCTTATCCATGTCAATGCCTACAAGGCATAGCAAATCAAAAATCTTTTGAAAACTACAAAGATCATGTATGATGTTAGTTGTATGGAGGATTGATATATGTATAAAAAAAATAGCCAAAGAATTGTCATTCATTTAAGTTTATTCTTAATATTATTCTTATTATATGCTTTAAGAGACTTACATACCTTGCTTCAAAAGCTCCCATTTTTTCCTACAAGTAGGAAGGATGGTTGAAAAGGGTTTTTGAATCTAATTTTTATGCCTATCAATTATGTTTGCCTAAGGAGGTATCAAAATCCATTTGTCGTGCATACTCTGCATTTACCCAAAATCTTGCAAGTTGTGTATGGGTTATACATCCCTTAGACAGAGATAGGTATGATGTGATCACAGTTTAACCAGCTCTTACACATTTTAAACTTTGAGAAAATGACAAGGGAAGTTCTAAGAACATTCCTATGGCAGTTTGAATATACTTGGTAGTTCGTTGTGATTGTGTCAACCTAAATGAGAAATAAAGTATTCAAAAGTAATTGTGTGTTAGATATGTGAGAAAATTTAGTAATGTAGAAAACATTTTCTATAATAGAGGTTTTACTTAACTAGTGTTGTCCGAGTTGCCATTATGGTTTTATACATACAAATATTTCATATACATTGAATTATATTAAAATATCTCTTCTAGATATAAATGAATAATAATACTTTTTAGTACCATATATATACATGAGGCACAACATTTATATTCGATAGGTTGCCAAAATCAAAATAATAAAAGGGGAATGTCGAGGCCTAAAAAATATAATGAGGGCAGAAATCAGAATTAACACGATAGTACATGCCAATGCTCAATGCTAGCGATAACGTAGGTTCAATTTATATAGTATTACCTTAGTACTAGGTCTTAAGGACTTTAAAAGTTCCAGACCATGCATAGATAATTGCATAAAGTAGCGCTCCTCAATGTGGTAGGGGCTCTCCGTGCAAGTTTGCTAGATAAAGCCACAACTATTTGACTTTGTGGGAAGGCATTATTCTACCATCGCCTTGGTTCCTCGCTTGTGTACCATGCCATGTCAATAGATTGAAAATGCATTATGTGATTTATTGGTCTGATTTCTTTTTTTTTTATTCTATCAAAATGGGTGAAATTAGCAAACAAACTGTCTTACCCATTTTCTATGCAATGTTTAGGGTTGAGAAAATATTTAGGTAGCAATTAAGGGAGGTATGCAAATTAAAAGAAAACATAGAGGTAAGGTTAGAATGAAAGAAAAGAGAGGATACTGTGTTTAAAAAATGTGGATTTCAGCCTCCCTTTTAGGTTTCTTAGCGCTTCAGGATTCATCAAAAAATTTTAGCACTGAATATTGGTTTTGTACCTTAGATTTTTAGGAAAAGGGGGTGCAAAATTTATTCGTTGATATTCACAGTCCCACAAAGTTTTATTAGATATAAGAAAAAATGATGATGAGAATTGAGGATGCTAAGAATTCCTATTATAAAACTATCCTTCTTGTTATTCTAATTAAAGTTTAACTTTAAATTTTGTAATCATATTATTAATATTAAACATAATATTCATCTTGACTAATATTGATGTTCATAGTAATAATGTGGATCAATATAAATGGAGTTCTAAAAGTAGCACTAATGTTTTTGATATAAAAAAGCAGCAAGAGGGTGTTGGCTCGTGGAACAGAGGACTAGAAGCACATTAACAACAAATGGAGTTCTAAAAGTAGCACTAATGTTAACAATAAGGTTTGTAATGATATTAATAAATGATAAAAGAATCTTAATAAGAAATGATATATCATTGATCTATAGGCAATGCTAATATTGCACATTATGTTAACATAATTAACAAGGAGACAATAAGAAAAATTTAAACTATAATTTTAATATTGATTATTTGTATTATTAAGTATTGAAAGATTAATTTAATAATTATAATGTTAATGTTATGGAAAAAGAGATAAATAGAAGTGGTAAAGATAAATATATATAGAAGAGACATAAGGAAAGAATGAAAGAAAGGGAGATAGAAAACTGAAGATAAAGATGAGAATATATATATATATATCTTTCCATACATTTAGGGCATACCCATTGCCCACTAAAGTGTGATTGCTATTGCTAATAATTACAATAATACCTACAGTTTGGAGATGCTGCGTAGACGTTGCCGACAATGACAACTACTCTCTTTGTTAGCTATAGTTTGTTTGTCTGGCAACATGAGTTCCAGTCTTGATTTATTTCAACGAACGTGGTTTAGCCGTCCCATTACTCCACCTCTCCACGAAAGAAGATGGTTTATTGTTCATATCCATGGCCCATGTGGTTTCTCTTCGTATTTTTGAAAAACAGAGGCACTCCTTGTCTCTATGAAAAAGTTGGATCCCTCTGCTGAAAAAGCTGGGGCTCCCTCTGCTGAAAGACCTTGGCTACTCCTTGTCTCTATTTGAGTATATCCGTCTCTGAAAAAGCTAGGGCTCCTGCTGCTGAATAAACTGGACCTCCCGAGGATAAAATCTGTATAGAATGGAACAGAAGCTGGGGCTCGGAGCCCTACTGGAAACGTTGGGGCTCCCTCTGCTGAAAAAACTGGGTCTCCTCCTGCTGGAAAAACTGGAGCCCCCAATGGTAAGAAAGCTGGGGCTCTTGAAAAAGCTGGAGAGGGTGAAAAAACTGGGGATTCCTATACTGAAGAAACTGGGGAACTCCTCGTATCAATGGGTTTGGATTCATGGTAAGAATCCAACTTCTCTGGATTTAAAAAAGAAAGCCATATTACGTTAAAATATTTATCATTCATAAAAGAATTTAGAAGTCTCTAATAATACTTTAAGACTAATTAAAAATTAGCGTACAGATTTAAATGTAAGTTCTCATATTCATATTGTTATAGATATGATATATAATTACATATAAACTATTTGTATGAAGCTGAAACACTACATGTTAGGAGAGTTAGGAGAACCTTCATTTTAAGACATTAGTATTATACAATTGCTTTCAACCTATATCTAACTTCTGATTGATCTTCTATTGTCTTTTCAATTGAATTTTTAAAATGAGATCGTAAAAGCACGATTTCAATCCACTAAAATCGTGAAGAAAAAACAAGCCAAGTCTCAACTTCCATGCAAGGTAATTGATATGTCTGTTACCTTTGCTTGGTTTGCCCGACAACTTGAATTCGACTTTTGATCTAATTCGAAGAGAACTTTTGCCCCGATACAATCTGACTTTTTTGAGCGAGGACTCAAAATTTTCTGGATTGAAGGAAAAAATCTATTAGATTGTGATAATTATTAAATGTAAAGGAACTTTGAAGTGCAGTTTTATTTAAGATCGCATTTTTAAAACGGCCTAAAATTTAATGTATTTTGATATGATTAGGAGGTTTTGGTCTATAGTTTTCAGTTACTCTTTGTATGAAGCTAAAACAACACACATGCTTTTATGCTTATACACAAAAGTAATAATTTCAATCCATCTAATCACAAGACAAGCTGGAATGGACCGACTGTTAGTATTCAAAATCTAAATGAATATATAGTATTTACTTACGACATTCAGCGGCTAAGATTGCCCTAAAGTCTGCCATGGCTTGTCTAATAAAAAGACTAGGCGCTGTTTGACATCCTTGGGCTATTACAGTCTTCCGCCAGTTCTCCACCCGAGGAGGTAATCCTAAAAGGCATACTGTTGGCTTTATCAAAATTGCATAAGGAATTGACGTCCATGCAGAATAACAACTCTGCATATCCAATCTTTCCAGCTTTGACAAGTTGCTAATGCTTTCTGGAAGGCTCTGCAATTTTTCGCACCACCTTAGACTTAAGTGTTTCAGCTGTGATAGGTTGCCAATACTGTTAGGAATTTCAATTAAGTTCTTACAACAAGTTAAGTTCAACTGCTCCAGCTGAGACAAGTTTCCAATGCTATCAGGAAGACATCGTATTTTTTCACAGTAACTCAAATTCAAGTATAGAAGTTGTGAGAGGTCGGAAACGGTGTTAGGAAGACATTCGAACTTCTGACATCTGGACAAATTCAAGGACTGCAAATGTGAGAAATGACTAATGGTGTCAGGGAGCTTTTGCAAGGATCTGCAGTCAGTCCAGTCCATGATCCTCAATTGCGATCTGATACCTAAAACAGAGGATTTATTCTTCATTGCTAAAAGTAACTCCTCCAACGAATTCGAGCTATACCACGTGCTTGCAAAAGAACAAGAATCCACCTTTAGCCATCTCAAAGTTAGAGGACTGTCTAAGATATCTTCTATGTGCACTTCCTCCAAATGAAGATAGCGAAGACTAGCTGTACACAACATTTTAAGACACCGTGAATCACCTTGACGGAGACGAAGGCGAGAGGTATTGATACTGCTAGTATTGTTTAATGAACTGCTTGACTGGACAGTCTCCCTTTGGCGGGTTTGATCTTCCTCAGCAATGATTCGCCCCATATCTCGCACCAGGTCATGCATATCAAATACACCTTTCTCGTCTATCTTTATCAGCAACTTCATTGAAAGATTATTCATAGCAATGCGCACATTCTTGTACATGGATTTCCAGAAAAAAAAGGGACAAGTTGTGGATTCTCCAATAAAATAGCAAGCAATGTCCAAAAATATATCCTTTTCCTCAGCGCTAAGACCACTATAACTGATCTTGAGTGTTTCAAAAATATCTCTATTCAACGCAATGTTGTCAAGAGTTTCATTCCAGCAATCAATGTCAGTGTCATCCTGCTTATCATACAAGAAAGCTCCAATGATTTCGAGAGAAAGAGGGTGCCCCTTGCAAGCCTCCACTATTCTTTCCGAGAGCTCTTCATAACTGGGAATTGGGGATGCTCTGAGGAAGGCGTTCCAACAAAACAACTGGAGACCTTCACTTTCCTCCAATCCGCGCATCTCGTGAATGCATTGGGATGAGATGTGAGCAGCATTCAGAATGTGTTTATCTCTAGAAGTTATGACCAACCGGCTGCCAGGCGACAACCAATCCCCAGCCAAGGTGTCCAATTGCACGCGATTATCAACGTCGTCCAAGACGACAAGGACACGGATTCCTTGCAAACGATCTGTCAACAAATATTTGCCCTTTTCCACACTGTGCACTTCTTCTTCATAGTTGACCAAGTCTTAGAGAATTTGCCCCTGCAATTTTGTGAGGCTAGTGTCGCGGACGTTAAACAGGAAGGAAGCAGCTTCGAATTCACCGTAAACCTCATTATACACGGCCTTTGCAACTGTGGTCTTCCCAATACCACCTATACCCCATATTCCAACTCTAACCACTGTTTGGGCTGAATCGAGATGCAGTTTCTGAATGAGAGCTTTTTGCACAGTTTCTAATCCCACTGGATGTTTGGCAACTTGTAACGGCACCCTGTCCAGTGTCTTTATTATGTCGTTCACCACTTTTTTCACTAGCTGAGCTTCGAAGCTGCATATGGCGAAGTTAGTCACAGCTATAAAACGAAGAAAGAAACGAATATGTTTTCTATCATTTACAAATGTCAGTGCAACTGCAATTACGAAGTATATATATTTTGCAAACATTCTAATCGTCTAAACAAAATATAATCTTCATAATATTAGAAAGGGAACTAAATAACCATGGCAAAACAATGTATCTATGGAAATCTGTTTATACTAAAAACTTGGTACATATTTCTTTGAAACATTTGCCAGTTTTTGTTCAGCTAATGAATTATCCCCTGTTATTCTCCAAGATGGAAGATTTTAAATGTTTTCAATTTTTTTTAATCGTGCAGATTAAGATGGAAATGAGTAAGGCTACAAAACTATCTCTGATAAGGTACAAAATTCTTCTTATTCATCTGTATCAGCTGTCTTCCATATTTAAACTTATTTAAAAGCTTATCCTGTCTAATCTGCTTTTTAACTCTATTTTTCCAATCATTATTGCTTCAGGTTTTTTAAGTATTTCAAGCGAAAGCTAATTTTTCTAAACTACTGTACAAGGAAATCAAGCTTATTGATATGACGTAGTCTTTATGTCAGAAAAGTGAAAGAAAGAGCACAGGAAAAAAAATAAAACAGAACAGCAAAATAGAGAGGTAAGATTCGGAAAATAAGACTTAAAAATTACTCATATTTTATATATATTTCAAACTATATCAATATTTGATTGCATATCTACCAAATTACAGAGGTACTGCTCTGTTTTACTTTCATAAAGAGTAAAAACAGAGTGATGAAAGGACTTTCCTAACACACTAGCATCGGTTGGCAGCCTGAGATATTGTGATGCTAAGACTGAATCTTCTTCCCTATAGATATGTTCAGATATGATATGAAGGTTACTCAACCTAAAATTTTTTTATATCAAATAAATAAATAAGGGTTACTAAATCCAATATTCATACATAGCATTAAAAAGAAAATAAATTGGAAAATTATAAGAAATAGCCCGTCTCTATTTCTCAATGAAAATGAAAATTCACAAATACTCTTCTATTTTAATTAAATAAAATACACATTTTTCAATTGCAAAATATTCCCTACTTCAGCTTTACAAATTTGTAAGATAGAACTACAAACTATTCTTCTACATTCCTTACTATTCCTTTTATCTATGAAGAAAAGTACTCAACTTTGAATGAATAACCTCTAGTCCAAGCCTCCCTTCTATGAAATCTTTGTCTCTTGGGAATCTCACTCCCCTCTTGATGAACAATACATGACTATCAACAAAAGCAACACATAGCCAATAGATGACCTTTCAACTTCTCCAAGAGGGCTTCTAAAAAGTGTGTCAATTCAATTTTTCAAAATGGGTGCCTAATTTTTTTTTGTAATCATTCAATAAATACGAGTGTATGACTCTTCCCCTCCCTTATTATCACCTTAAGATGCACCTTAAGATGGAGTTTTTTATGATTTTACCATTATGAATGATAGAAAAAAGATGTACCTTCTTGAAAATTACAAGTTCCATTCAACAAAGGTCACAAATATTACATAATTTCAAACTTCTATGTTCTCTTGAACACTTTTGCCAATGTATAGAAATCTATATATATGTTAGCATTTATTTTCAACTACCTGACTCTTAAAAAAAATAAAAATAACAATTTTTTTAAAAGATATAGAATTGTCGAATGTCGCTAAATGCTCCTAAATCAGAGAGAGACCCGTGTACTTGGCTGCAGCAATAAAACTTCCACTTCTACACTACTCTTCACATAAAAGACTGCTCTTGTTGAACAAATATGGCCAGCAAAGAGAGGCGAAAACCAAAAGTATTAATTAAAATTAAATTTGCATTTAGAACTGCACCGTATGAAGATCAAAACAAGGAGATTTCATTCATTTCTTTCCTATTTATAATGAAAGCTCACCCGTATGAGAAGATTTAAAAGATATGAAGTAGCAAGGAAAAACAAGACCCTACGGAGGAGTAATAAAGAAGAGTAGTTGTGATTTTTTCTAACAAAAAGAGCATTGGAAGCATTACGTCTGAATCCACTAAAATGGGGAGGTTTCTAATGAAGTTTCTATTTTCCTGTTTTCTATTGTTAGGCTTTTATTGAGTAGCGGAGATAATATAACCAATTTTAGCTCATGACTTCTTATAAAAATCCTCTTAGTTTTTTAAGGGCTTAGTTTTTATGATTTTCATTTGTCGGTATTTGACTGGGTCTATTATTCCCATTAGATTAATACTATAAATGAATTTTAAAAAATGAACAGCTTTAGCTAATCTTCTATTCCAGCACTTAAATCAAATCATAATGGTTTCAATTTTTTAAACTGCTTTAATGGCATTTGACAGGAAATTAGCAGGTACCTGGAATGTTGGAGGAAGGCTTCCGCAGATGATTATGTTTGGGACGGCTTTGTCAATCAGAGCATTTAGGGATTTCAGAAATGAGCAGACAAACTCAGCGGGCATTTAGGAATTCGACAAATTATAATTATTTTGACAAATGGTAGCTAGGCTTAATCGGTGCATCCAAGTTTCCAACACAGTGGATGGATACAGGTGAGTGTTTAGTGTAAATCTGAAGGATTCCTAGACAAAGTCTAGAGAAATTTCATTTGGCTTGTGAAACTGAAAGATGGCTCCTTTGGCAAAGACATGTACTTCAATACTTATATTTAAGAAATGGTTTGGGCTGTGTGGATTTGATTTTGAGCTATTAATTAGACTTGAGAAAAAACAAGGAGAAAATGAGGTAAAATACTAACCTTGCAGTCATATCTAGTGACCAGCCTGAGCGAGAACAGATGTGGTCAAGGGCATGCTTCCACCCATCAATCTCTTCTCTTGAATATCGATCTGGATGACTATGGTGTTTTTCAAATGATTTCTGATAAGGGCTGGATTCTCCTTGAGGATATCTAACATGGGTTGGTTCCATTTCATAAAAGAGAGGAATAATCAACCCAGAAGCTTCCAACATTAAGGCAGCCTCCCTAAGACACCATGCCGAGCTTGCATAGCCTTCGGAAAATATAGGAATGCATATTGCGCTGCTCTTAATTGTATTTTCCAGGCTTAAATCAATGATTTCCCCCTTCTTTAACTTGTGGGTGTCAAGAAACACATTCAATCCGGCTGCGGAGAGAGCTTGGAAGAGATGATCAACCAGAGTCTTTCTCACATCTTTTCCCCTGAAACTCAGAAACACATGATATCTCATACCATTGAAAGAAACTTTTGTGGTGGCAGGAATGTAAGGCTTGAATCCGTCCATGGTAGAGTTCAAATTGAATGGAAGGAGAATGTAATGATACTCAGATACAGAAGCGCGATGGACAAAACCCAAGTGTGCACAAGGAGTATAATAGGAAAGACCAGATCTTAACTTGTGTTTCATATATCACGAGACTTCCAGCTTGCAACTTTTTCACTTAAGTGTGCACAAGGAGTATAATAGGAAAGATCAGATCTTAACTTGTGGTCCATATATCACGAGACTTCCAACTTGCAACTTTTTCACCCAAGTGTGCACAAGGAGTATAACAGGAAAGACCAGATCTTAACTTGTGCTCCATATATCACGAGACTTCCAGCTTGCAACTTTTTCCCTGTACAGTTACAAATGTGTTATAGTATAGTGGACACTTCTGTAGATGTATTGATATAAAAATGTGTCGAAGTCATACTATAGTGGACGGCTCTCTAGATGTATTGGGAAAATGAATATTTAGAATCTTTTTCTATTTTTGTGGAGCAGCTATTTTTTAGGAAATGAAAATAAGCTATAGGGAAAAAGGAGGGCTAGAAATAAGCAGCAATTGCTTATTGAAAAAAGCGGCACATGTCTTCACCGCCTTTTTTCCATCTTTTTATTTGCCTACAATTTCGTTTTCAGATTTATTTGCAACAAAAATGACTAAAATCTTAATTTAAAAATAATAGTTGTAACTTTTCTTTTGATTGCTAGTGCTGTAGCTTTTAGCAAACTTCTTATTTGTTGTTGTTATTTTCAGCAAGTGTCTGTATTTGATAATTTGAATTTCTTCTTTTAATAAAATTTTTTAAAAAACATATTATGTGAGTTTCTTTAGAATCTTTAAATTAGATAATTTTTCAGTTTTTTTTTTTAAAATTATTGTTTAATGTTTTTCAATTATGTTTAAGATTAAAATATATCATTAATTTTTTTAAAATTTTGTTTATTAAATAATATCTAATGAATTTTAAATCAGTGTGATATTTTTTATTAAATTTATTTATTTATTATTAATTGTCAATTGAATAATTATTAAACAACATAATAAATCTTGTAAATTAACCAAATTGTGTGTACACTATTAAAATAAATTATGTTTTTCCACAACAAAAAAATTCTCATATCTGTTAAACTATTATTTTTGAAGGTTAGAGTAGTTTATGTTTATAAGAAAAACATATTAATTGTGGTTGTTTTAAATAAACTCAAAATACATTTTTTGTTATAAATTACTTCATCATTCATGTTTGACAAAAAATATTGTAGATGGAAAATAAAATGTTCAATTTTAGCATTTTAGATATTTTAGGTTATAAATTACTTCATCAGTTGTGCAATTGACAAAAAATTTGTAGGTGGAAAATTAAATGATTACTCTAAAAGAGGGGTAAAATTTTATTCAATCACAAGAAAGATACAAAGAAAGAGAGAAATTGAGATAGGTTTCTCATTAGAGAAAGAGCATTATAAAACCATGTCCCTATCCACTAAGTGATCTAACATATGAGACAGTTCAGGGGCCAACTGCCCTCTATCCACTATATTCCAAGCCTACATTTGATCAGAAACCCATTTGGCCAAATAGTTTGCAATGTCATTCCACTCACTAGGAATGTGCTTAAAAGAAACATAATCCAAAGAACCACATAATTGAAGAATCTATCTAAGAATCAAAGCTAAGTCCAACTAACACCATCAAGCTTTAGTCTAGTTAGAAAAGTCACCACCACCTAAGAGTCAGGCTCGCAAAAATCCTTTTTCCAACCAAGAACACAACAATTTACAAGATGGCGAGAGCCTCCATAAAATTATTTGTTTGAAGGCCTTTATAAACATAAAAAATAAAAATAAAATGAATATCACCAGAGGTGTCATGACTTAAAGAGGGGTAAAATTTTATTCAATCACAAGAAAGATTCGAAGAAAGAGAGAAATTGAGATCTAGGTTTCTCATTAGAGAAAGACCATTATAAAACCATATCCCTATCCACTAATTGATCTAACATATGAGATATTTTAGGGGCCAACTGCCCCCTGTCCACTATATTCCAAGCCTAAATTTGATTAAAAACCCATTTGGCCAAATAGTTTGCAATGTCATTCCACTCACTAGGAATGTGCTTAAAAGCAACATAATCAAAAGAACCACACAATTGAAGAATCTATCTAAGAATCAAAGGTAAGTGCAAATAACACCATCAAGCTTTAGTCTAGTTAGAAAATTCACCACCACCACCTAAGAGTCAGGCTTGCAAAAATCTATTTTCCAACCAAGAACACAACAATCTACAAGATAGTGAGAGCCTCCATCAAATTAATCATTTGAAGGCCCTTATAAACATAAAAAAATAAAAAATAAACTGAATATCACCAGAGGTGTCATGACTAACCCCTACAATACTAGTATGACTAGGATTCCCACATGATGAACAACCAGTGTTAATTTTTAAAACTTCTTGGGGCATAGGGGTCCAGTGCTGCTCTCAAATGGTTCTGTACAAAGGATGTCTGCATCTATTTTTTAGAACTTGGCTAGAAAATGGTGGAGAACCTCCCTTAAGAGGAAAATTGAGATGTTTGCAAATAGAAACATCCCTAGGAACCATACCTCCACTAAGTTACACTTGGATAAGAAAGTCTCACAAAGAGAATGAATAATTTTCCTCCACAAATGTTGAAAGACCATCATAGTAGCATGAAAAATCCTATGACTTCTCTCCAACCAAATATGCCAAATGATAAAAATAGGTACTAGAGCCCAGACAACTTGAAGGAAAGAGGTCCCAATACGGGCTTTACCCCAATGGGCCCAAAACTCTCCCAAAGAAGAAACATGTCAGGGGGCTTGACTGAAACTCCCCACCAAAAGTGGCATGTCTCATTGCCAAAGGAACACTGAAAGAAAAGATGAGAGACATACTCTACATCATTATGCCACAAGACACACATCGATGTATCCTAGAAGCTCCTCTTACATAAATTCAATGTTCAATTTTAACTTTTTACATAATAACATTTTGCACACTAGTTTTCATTTTCGTAGACCACATAGTTGATACGAGACTTGAAGGACTTGTAAGAATGTAGTCGTAAAATGATTTTTCGTGTATCATCACATTAATTTTTTATTCAAAAAATTTCAAGAAACATAAAAAATTCTTAAATTATAGTAATTCAACCTGTGCAATTATTTAGTAAGTATTTCCGTTGTTATTTTTACCTAAATATTTTGAATTTTACTTTAATTAAGCTATCAAATTTGTTCAATTTGGTATGAGTGTATTAAAAACTGGAATTCTTAATTAGAAATTGTATGGATATCATCTTTATATGTCATCATGATGTAAGCATACTAATAGAATTGGCAAACTTAAATAGGCTCACAAGTTTTTGTTATGACCTAAATGTGTATGCATGGATAAACATTTGCATTTAGTAAATCTTTGTTTTGGGTGCTTAGAGTTGAGATACTAGTTTATCACAAAGGATTTGTCTGTTTAATTAAGCAACTTTGTGTATCCATAACAAATCTAGAAAATATCTTTCAATTTATCAATCTTAAGTTTCAGAAGTCTCTCTTTTGAATATAGTTTTGTATCTTGAAAGTCATTAAGCCTATTTTCTATGTGAAATGTATCTATGTCCATCAAAATAGATCATTATTGGTACTTATGAATTACATTGTATTAATAAATATACCAACTAATTATAATGAACAAATAATAATGCTTCTAATTACATTTGTTTGTATGTAAATAATATGTTGACTTATTTTATAAGTAAAAAAAATAGACACGTGTATAATAATCATATCTATTTAAAAAAACATGAACATAGCTTCTATGAAGATCAACTTCCAAGAATAATATCACAAATGCATTTAGTAATCTATTAAAAATAGTCACTAAACAACATAATGTATAAATAATAATACTTCTAACTATATTTGTTAGAATTTTAAGTTGAAAACAAAAATGCATTTATAATAACCATTTATATTTAATAAACCTAATTATTATGAAACTTTCACCAAAAATATCACAAATTAACTCTGCAATCATTAACAATTTAATAGATCGTTAAAAAATATTCTTAAATAAAATTTCTCTAACTTTAAAAAATATATAAAATAAAATAAATTATTATTATTTTATTGAAACAAAGCAATAGAAAGAGCAGTTACAAATTCATTATAACTTTGAAAATAATTTGCTCAATCAATGGCAAGGGAGTTATTTAGGTCATTGTCTAACATGTCTCTAACAGGGCTAAATATTCCAGACAGAGGAGTTTGACCTTCTTTTAGAAAAAAAAACCATATGCGTAGCTTCACGAGTTTCTTTGAAAAACAATCATTTAGGGGAGAGGACCCGGTAGTTGAGCACCCTAACTTCGTGGTTCTCAAAATCCTACATGGAAATTTCAAATCGCTCCCATTTTTTTATAGCATCTTACTTGGCAAGTCCCCTCCTTATAACTAAGGTTTCAAGGTCACATCATCAAATGCAATGCCACATCAACATGCTTTTTACCAATGTGTCCAAAACAGCCCAAATAAAAAGTGAGACCAATCATAGTGCATTAGGGACCCCCATACTTGTACAGCTGATGTGGCATCACACAATTGGTTACGTTTTAGGAAAAGGGACACATTTCATTCAATTATGGGTAGCCGTCATTAGCAAAAGCAACTTTAAAGTCATAAATATAGGTACAATGTTGTTAAAAATATTGGATATTAAATCAGCAAGTGTGGATATTTAATTAACAACTACTATCACAACTATTAGAATGCGCTCAACTACCAAATCAAACTTGTTTCTGCATTCCACCCACTTTCTTTTGACACATTTTCTGCATTGAAAACGCTTTTGACGCATTTTCTGCTATGAAAATTATAGGTATATCTATTCGAATCCAGTCCGACACCTCAATATGAAGCATCGATTGGCTCTACAGATTTGACATAATGTCCTTCCCTCATCCTCGAAACCAAATAATGGTTACGTTAGATTCTAATCGTCTATTTTTTTTTCAGATACCAAACGTCTTGTCGGTGTGCAAGTAAAGTTAAATAAAACATGAGGAAGCTTGCTTAGGTATAGGATATAGGATTCCACAAAAGGGGGCTTCCTCAAATTTTTCAGTGAGGAACATATTCTTCATATCAATGGATTTGTCGAGTTCATGGGTAATTAAAAATAATATTAAAAAAAAAATTAGATAATAGAATTTTTTTTTAAATGTGAGAACTATTTTAAAGTTAACATGTTTTGTTTTCTCATTTTTAATTTGTGTTTTGAATTACATTATGATACTTTTGATGAATATTCTTATGTTTTATTAATAATTTTGTGATGTACCAAATTAAATGATGATTTTGTTGGAATTTAATTGTAGACTTTTGTATATATATATATATATATATATATATATATATATATATAGAAAGGGTGAAGTGTCAATATTTTATAAGAGATCATCTATTCTATTATTAATGTGGTTCAAACATGTTTAATTACAATTATTTCCTTCATAATCAAGTCTATTTAGCTTTCAATCTTATTTATAAAATATAAGATAGGATATTGAGATTTTCTAGGTCACTCGTCTTAATGTTACTTTGGCTTAAACATTAAAAAAATAGATTAAACAGTAGGCACCTTTACAAGGATCTCTCCAAGCATTTTTTTATATAGATTTATTAAAGATATATATGTTAGTAAGTAAATCAATAATGGGTCTTTGGATGTGTAGTGTTGTGGTTTAAACACTTTGTTGGTGAAGGAGCCACCAAGATTCAAACCCTTGTTGCGCCATTGTCCTTGCAGGCATTGTGCCTTCATTGGGCAATTGAGCTCATGGATTTGATCAAGTGTGGGTATGAGGTCCCCATTTGTGGCCTCAGTTCATAACTTCAAGCCAAAAGCATTCTACGTTGAGCCAAAGGGTGTGTCATGGCAGTGTCACTAGTCACGCTAAAAGTTTGCAGGGCATTAGATTTAAAATAAATAAATCAATTATATGATATTATAAGCAAGGTATGTGGAATGACATTGTATAGTTATAAATGCATTTAGTTTCTTGTTCAAGTGTTGTACTTTATAATTGATAATTCTTTGAACATGACAATTCCTTCTGTTTATCATTTTGTTTAGCTACTTATTATAGAACGATTTGTAGAGTGATTTTATTTTTTATTTTTTACCTATTTATTTAAAAAAATTAACAAAAGAAATCCACATCCCAAGACAATTCATAGTATTTTTTCATCTATATTATCATTTTTTTATATGTTAAGTCATGAATAATTGGTGCATGGAGTCTTTTACATTAGTTCCAATAACTTCCAAAATGAACATGTGAAATTTTTACTTTTATATAAAGAGTGCTTTGATTTCATAATTTTTTGCATAAGTGATTATTATGTCACAAATATTAAAGGAGATATTGTCAAATATAAAATTAAAATTTAGTAGCATATATTTTATTTTATTTGATAAATTAACATATAATTGATAATCTAATAAAATTTGGGCATTTTTTTTTTCCATAAAAACATGGCTACATGCATTAGAAATATGAAACCAAAAATGACCAAAAGCCTCAACTATACAAAAATAATGCAAAATGATATTGACAAAAAATTTAGCAACCACTCTTCGACCAACACAACCTAATCCACCCATGAACTATACCTACAAGGGATCATAAATCATGCTAAGGAGAGACACAGACCTATGAGAAGAGAATACAAACAACCTACTTTTTGAGGGGATGTGTCTTAATATCTTTTTGCATTTCTTCTACATATTTTTAGACAAAAATATACCTAAACCCTGCTCACTTCATTTCAAAAAAATAAAATTCGCACATGGCACAGAGATATATTTTAGTGGGCTCTATTACCATGGTGCTTTTCAATTGCCAAAAAATTAGTGTAATGTAGATGGATACAGTTGGGTTCCATTTAGGGAAAAAGGAGGATCTCAACCGTCCATCTGAGGTAGAGATCAACGACAAGGAGAATGGGATGGATCAAACCCCACTTTTTATCATTTTGTTTGGGCGTTCAAGGAGTAGCTAGGGTTATGCGATTGGATAAAATGGAGAGGTCTCACTAGGTGGTTGCAACAGTTATGAAGGAAAGTTCATAGCTGAGAGGCGCTATTGCAAGATGTACCTCTTTTGAGTGACCTTTTGAGATCTTAACAAATCTTAGCTCTATTCACCTTGTCTTCATCCATTCCCCAACTCTATTTAAAGATCTTTTTTTTTTATCAGGTTCATGTTTTATATGCTCTGGTTTATTTGGGAATTGATTCTTGCTCACAGAAGTTTTGGGATATATCCTTTTATATTTGTAACTCATTGTAGGCATTGATACCTACCTTTTTTGCCCAGTAGTTTGGAGGCATTGAGGCCTACATCGAAGTGGAGATTATCTTTGTGAGATATATAAACAACAATGTATTCCAAATCTCACAGTTAACTCTCTAAGTCCAATTTCAACCAAGAGAAGAAATATAATCTTAGCAACGGGAAATTTTAAAATTGTTGATTCTGATCAATTGACGATGAGATCATTTCTCTTATGCTATGAAGTGTTCAAAATTTAGCTCTGAAAAAACCGTAGACACTAGGGGAAATGACCCAGTAATTGACAAGGGGTCCAATAATCGTTATTCTTTGGTCATATCTATACCCCCCAAAATCCATTTTTTGATAGTCATTCCTACAAAACAAAAATGCCAAAAAGTAATAGCTTTCACACCCAATAACCATTCACTGTTACACCATTAAGTAAACACTAAAAGTGCACAGTTATTAGTACACTTATGTTTTTATTATACATCAAATTGCACCAATAAGGTTACATTGTAATTAAAAAAGAAAATTGATGCATACATTTACAAAGTCAATGGATTGGTCCAAGAATATAGATATAATCTATTAATGTACATTTCATATTCAATTTATGTACATACATGCATAACTATTGGTGCATTCCATATTTAATCCAACTACTATTTGTACCTGCATGAATAACTAATGGTGTAAGGCTCTCCAATTCAGATAAAATAAACAATGCAAACACAAAATAAACAACACCAAAATAATATCAAATTTGAAATCAGGAAGCCATCGTATGAACTACAATTTTAATGCACTTGGTTGTCCATGAATTGACTGATGCTTTCCCACCACAATTTAAATTTCAAAATGAGTAACCACTTTAATGACCAAATTTGTATAAGAAGGATACAATGTCATGCAAAATCTATTCAAATTCCTTTTCTGACTGTTGGTGGTTTATTCGATGCAAACTGCATATTCTCTGCTCTTGTTCAGGTTGGTAGGCTATCTCATATATTTCATGTTTATTATTTATTTTTTCTATGTTTACTTAATTTTATTTTTACAAATTTACTGCTATAAAAGTAAATTTACTTCTTTTACTACTTACTGTAGGATCAAATCTATTGTATTCCATGTTTATTACTTGTCAAGAGTTGGAATTTCAAGGAAGGAGAATGTAATGATACATAAGTGTGATGGACAAAACCCAAGTGTGCACGAGGAGTATAATAGGAAAGACCGGATCTTAACTTGTACTCCATATATCACAAGACTTCCTTGCAACTTTTTCCCTATACAGTTACAATTGTGTTATAGTATAGTGGACAACTCTGTAGATGTATTGATATAAAAATGTTTTGTACTATAGTGGACAACTCTGTAGATGTATTGGTATAAAATATCTGGTATAAAATTTGGGAATGTCCAAGATCAGCTTGAGCTGTAGATTTTCTTTATTGATTTCTAGTGTTGTAGCTTTTAGCAAACTTCTTTTTTGTTGCCATTATTTTCAGCAAGAGTTTTGTTGTTTATATTTTATAATTTGCTATTATTTTCAGAAACCATTTTATTGTTTCTATTTTATAATTGAAATTTTTTTTTTAATAAATTTTTAAAAAAGTTATTAAGTGAGTTTCTTTAGAATCTTTGAATTAGATTAAAAAAATAATAATTAGTGCCCTTTATATTAAATTATAATTATAAAGTACATATTCACAAATTATGGGGGATACAAGATCACCCCGCAAAAGTCACTCGGTCGGCGGTCATAAACAACAACTAAATTAACAATCCATAAAAAAACCATAACACTTCAGGCAGCTAAAGCAGTAGCAGCCGAGGGAGGAGGATCTTGATCATCACGATTGCCCAAAGTATCAGCAGGGCCAGGGGTAGGGTCTAGAAGAGACCACCCATCACCATCATTAACCTTTTCCATTTCTCCTTCCTCCCTCTTGCAAGGAGAAATTGCCAAAGATAGAAGAGGAAACTTAGAGGAAGAAATAGTGGGCCAAGTAGAATCTCCTCTGGTGTCAGGCCAAACAGAACCATGAGGAAGAGTGGGAATAGGAGAAGTAGTAGGCCAACCTAAGGAAACATCATGATGTGGAAGGTAAGCTAAGTGGCTCCTCTAAGCATCACTGCTGCTAGAAGAGTGGCAAGGATCTGGTGACTAAGGAGTCCGGGAGCATTGAGCTAAGGAACTGCGGCCACGATGATGGCTACAGGATGGAGTGTAGTCAGCAGAAAAAAAATTTGATGACACTCTAGTAACCATACAAGGGGCATTTTCCCAATGTTGCAAAGGCTCTTGCAAGTGGTCCACTTCTAAGGCCACCTTGTCAACCTGCACTTGAATCTGCATGAGTACACTTTTACAAATACATGCTTTAGTATACATTGAAACATTAATATCAAGAAAATTGTGAGTAAATAAAACAATATTTATGTCTTTCCAAAGAGAGGATAGAATCTCCATCTTGAAAGCATGCCATATCTGAGAAAATTTGAAAGGGATTGTGGGTGAATCAGCCAACAAAGCCATGTGCCTAGAGAAAGGTTTAGGTCTAAAAGGACTAAAAAAGTCATGAACCTAGCTCCAATATTGTTGAGCCATTTGTCAGAACCAGAAGATATGCATAAAAGTCTCTGGATGTCCATAGAAAGGTCACCTAGGGTAAAAAACCCCCAAGTGTTTGAGTCTGGAGCCCAAAGACAACCCCCAAAAAAGAACACACAAAGAAAAGTGTACAATCTTAGGCTCAGTGATGACGGACCAGACACTACGAAAATGAAATCCCCATGTCTTCTAAGAAGATTGTAGCATTGAGTCTTGTGTCATTGAATGACATATCCTGAAGCAAGAAAAAAAGTATCAAGGTAGTGTAAGCTAGTTGTAACATCGTCCTCTTCTTCAATGAGAGTGAGAAAAGAATCATTGGCAAAATTAATGCAAAGGTTACAACTAGAAGTGTGGTATTGGTCCTTTCTCCTTCCCAATCCACCCAATACAACTTGTTCAATCCTAGACTCCTTGGTCCTCTAAGAAACAATGTCTTCTACCTATCCAAGGTGATAGAGTCCTTTACCGACCCTTCCAAGATGTGTATTGTTCAAACAAAAATCTTGCAATTTCATGTTTTAGGGACACTAGCCCTATTCTAAGCCAAAATCTAGAAACCTTCACCAGTGCTTTCAAACACCCCAACTAGTGATTGGGAAACCTTACCTATGGTGTAAGGATAGGGATTCAACCCTCAGATTCACTCTCCAACTTCCGTACAGTACTTATCTAGGACTGTCCTAGAATTCCTTGTAGGTCTATCCAGGTGGTTTTTAGAACTTAACTTTTCCTCTTGATCACCTTTAAAAAAAATAAGGGTAGATTTAGATACCATTTTGGAATTTATACTGATCCCCAAAGTCTTAGGTTTCAAATCCACTCTAGCAACACCTAACTCTTATAAAGTTCACAGACCTAATTGGCCAAATTAGGCTTGGATATCAAAGCAAGTGCTAAGAAATGGGTGCATGGAATTGGTACAAGGCTTCATACCTCCTCAAGTAACTACCAAAAACTTGAATGCACCTTTAGTTTACTCAACCAGTTCAATTCTTCAACATAACAACTCATTTACATCCATTCCTGGTTGAATAAATTGAGATATTCAGACTAGGGCTTGATGCATGAATGCCTTTCCATTAGAGCCACACTCTGAGCTTTAGGAATCCATAAATAAATCCTCCTAAATTGAATTTTCTAGAAGGGTGAGGAATTTCACCAGTTCAAATGCAAGTTAGGACTCCATTTGTAAAATAAGCTCCTAATAAGCCTCTTCTTAGACTGTTTCTAGAAACTTGATTCAAAAACACCTCAAACCAAAAATAATTGATCTCAAACCAATGGAAATGTTAAAATAACACAAAGGAGCTTCAAAAAATGAATGTAATTTTCAATAATTATACCAGACACGGCCATACAACTTAGAAATGCTTAGAAAAACCCTTCATCTTCCATTCAAATTACATCAGAACTTTAACAGTGAACTTCTAACCACTTAGGTTTGAAGTAATGACTTAAAAAAACTTCATATCTGAATTCAAATCAATCCCCATCCCTTGGTGAATATTGGACTTCCTTCTTGTAACTCTCAAGCAACATTTTTGGAGTTGCATGAGCAACATTTTGTCAACTTTTGTCTTTTTGCAAATTTTGGACTTATGAATGGATTCTAACCTATCAAACCAAAAAAACATGATAAAAATGACATGAATCACTTGAATTTAACACTAAGGACTCATAAAAACATAAATTCACACCTAAAGCCACTTATAGCTAAAACCAATGATCCTAATGGACTAAGGCATATTTAGGCTTCGAAGAATGCCTAAGAGATCCTTGACCAAATAGTTGATCCAAAATCAAAATAGGATGATCTTCTAAGATCCATCTAGTTATTACAAACACAAAGCAAGAAATCAGAGGCAGTCATGGGTGCACTGCACCATACTCCCCAAGACAAAGAGAACTCAAGTCCCTTGAGTTGGGTGATCTTCTAAGTTGAAACCAGCCTTCCTAATAGATTCATGGGTCATCCAAGTAGCATCTACCAATGAATGGTGTTTCCAGTTGACTAAATATTCATAGTATGTAGACCTCCTGGTTTGGTTGGCTATCCTTTTTTCCACAATGTATTCAATTTCTTGTAATGGTGTTTGAGGTAGTTCTTTTAGCTCCTTGTCTTGTTGAAGATCTTGAGCACCTGCAGTGGAGACATTAGTAACAAGACCTTTGTATGCATATAAGTTAGTGACATTAAAGATGGGAGATAAACCAATAGTGGAAGGTAATTCAATTCTATATGCATTGTTGCCACATTTCTTCACAATTTTGAAGGGGCCAATCTTTTTCATCATGAGCTTGGTGTACTTTTCTTTGGGTAATATTTATTTCTTGAAGTGAACCATAACCATGTGTCCAACCTTAAATTGGACATCTCTCCTCTTGATATCTACTACTTGTTTATATTTCTCAGAGGTTTGTTGTAATCTTTCCTTGACTTGTTTGTGAATGTTCTTCATGACCTCTGCAAAATCATTAGCTTGAGCACTCCTTTGACCAAAATTTTGAATTTTTCTTAGATCCAATACAACCCTAGGGTGTGACCCATAGATAATTTAGAAATGACTGAGTTCTAAACTTATGTTGACAGAATCATTATAGGATAACTCTTCTTGTGGAAGGATTGAATCCCATGCTGCTCCATACTCTTTTGTTAGACATCTTAGCAAATTTCCCAAAGATGTATTTATGACTGAGTAGTCTATCCACCTGATTGAGGGTGGTAAGTAGATGACATGGCTAAGTTAGTTCCAAGTCTCTTCCATAGAGTACGCCAAAAATGTTCCAAAAACTTTGGGTCTCTTTCTGAAACAATTGTGAGAGGTAAGCCATGGAGTCTTACAATTTCCTTGAAGAATAGCCCTGCAATGCTCGAGGCATCATGTGTAGTCTTACAAGGTAAGAAGTGTGCCATCTTAGAAAATCTATCTACAACCATATAAACATTGTCATATCCTTCTTTTTTCCTTGGAAGACCCAATACAAAATCCATGCTGATGGAATCCCATGGTTTATTAGGGATGGGTAAAGGTGTGTACAAGCCTGTGTTGGAACTTGTGCCTTTGGATTTTTGACAAATTAAACAGCACTCTACAAACCTCCTTATCTCAGACTGCATCTTGGGCCAGAAATAAAATCTTCTTACCAATTCAAGTGTCTTGTCTAGACCAAAGTGGCCTGATAGATAGCCACAATGCTTTTCTTTTATAATGTTCTCTCTCATGGAGCAATCAAGGATACATAGTTGACTCCCTTTAAAAAAAAGTCCTTCTTGAATCATGTATTCTAAAAATTCAGTATGATATCTGTCTCCTAGCTCCAAGCAAACTTTGTAAATTTCTTTGAAGTCTTCATCATTGGGATACATATCCTTGAGGACAGAGATACCTACACTTTCCAAAGCAATTTCTTATATAGCCAAATTTCCTCTGCTCAATGCATCATCTACCTTGTTGGATACTCCCTTCTTATGCTTTATGGTGAAATTGAATTCTTGCAAGTACTCCATCCACTTGAGGTTCCTATTGTTCACTTTCTCCTTCCTATGAAGAAAACTCAATGCATGATTGTCAGTATATACAATAAATTATTTTGGCAATAAGTAATTCCTCCACTTTCTCAATGATTGGACCATAGCATACATTTCCAAATCATATGTAGAGTACTTCTTCTTAGCTTCATTAAGATTTTCATTCAAGAATTCCACAGGTCTCCCTGACTGAGAACACCCCCAATAGCTCTCTTACTAGCATCAGATTCAATGGTGAACACCTTGTGAAAATTAGGGAGTGTTAAGATAGGTTATTGAGAGACTCTTATCTTCAAATAGTCAAAGGACTTGTCTACAACATCAGTCCATACAAACTTACATTTCCTTCCCCCTTTGATAGTACATCTATCATTGGTGCACTCACCCAACTGAAATTCTTGAAAAATTTCCTATAGAAACTAGCAAGCCCATGAAATCTCTTTACTTCACTAAAAGATTTTGGAGTTGGCCAGTTCAATATGGTTTTAACCTTGGAAGGATCCATTTTCAAGTTACCCTTGGAAATGACAAAGCCAAGAAATATCAATTCCTCTTTCATAAACACACATTTGTCTAAATTTATTCTCAACTGTTCTTCATGTAATATTTTCATTATCATGTCTAGATGCATCAAATTCTCATCCTTATCTTTGTTGAAGATCAATATGTCATCTAAGTAAGTTCAACAACAAAATGATTTATGAAAGGATTAAGGAATTCATTCATCAATCTCATAAAGGTGCTAGGAGCATTTGAGAGACCAGAAGGAATTACTACCCATTCAAACAATCCTTCATTATTTTTGAAGGTTGTCTTCCACTCATCCCCTTCTCTGATCCTAATTTGATTATACCCACTCTTTACGTAAATTTTTGAGTAGTATTTAGCTCCTCCAAGACAGTCCATAAGATATTCTATCCTTGGCATAGGAAACCTATATCTAATGGTTATCCTATTGATGGCTCTAGAGTCAGTACACAACCTCCATGTATCCTTCTTTTTAGCTGCTAGGACTGCAAGGACTACACAAGGGCTTATGTTCTTCCTAATGAAGCCTTTCTCCATCAATTCTTGAATCTGTCTTGAAACTTCTACATTTTGGTCAGGGGCCAATTTATAAGAAGGCTTATTGGGTATGGTAGAGCTAGGTATGAGGTCTATGCAATAACTAATATCCCTCTGTGGTGGAAAAACATCAGTACTTTTGTCTACAACTATGCGTTTGTATTTGTTCAGAAAATCTTGCACTTCCTTGGGGCCAACATTTCTCTTAGATTCCTTCCTTTTTGGTGTCTCCTTTGTCTTTGTTTTTGGCTTTACTATGATGGAAAAACAAGGTGTGTCTCTTTCCTTAAGGACTTTCAAAAATTCTTTTTCTCCTACTGAGGTAACACTGTTTGTTAAGGCTTTGTCTTTATCAGAATCAGGGAGAGGTGTCATAGTGTAGCTAATCCCATTCTTCGCCAAAGTATACACATTTTTACTACCCCCATGTTGGGCATCAACATCATATTTCCAAGGTCTTCCTAGGAGAAGGTAACATGCATCCATATTCATAACTTCACACAAGACTTTATCTTTGTATTCTGCTAATTGGAATTCTACCAAACATTAATCATCTACTAAAGTTTGTTGATCTTTATTAAGCCAAGATACTTTATAAGGGCTTGGGTGGGGTATCTTCTTTAAACCAATATTATCTATCATTGCATTAGAAACTAAATTCTCTGTAGAACCAGAATCAACAATAACTTTGTAAATTTTACCAAGTACCTTGCAATGAGTTATGAATATACTCTTCCTTTGTGGGGGCTCCTTGGGAGTTGGCATCTTCAAGAGTGTTCTATTGAACATGATGCACTCTCCTTGTTCACAGTCTGTAGGCCTGGATGTAGTAGTATGATTGGAAGTCATGCTTTGATAGTCCTTATCTTGGGTCAATTGTACTCTCCTATCTCCTCCTGGTGTACTCAGACTTGTACTAGCCTTGTTTGGGCATCTGAAAGATTGGTGACCAATCTGGTTGTAGGAGAAACATTTGCCAATAAACATAGTGGTGTTTCTACCTCATGACCTTCCTCTATTGTTTCCTCTACCTCCTCTAAAATTACCTCTGTGATTCTTCTCGCTATCATACTCTTGGTGACTGGATTCTCCCTATGGTCTTGGAGATGATCCTCTTCCTTGAAACATTCCTCTTCCTCTGAAAGCATTTCCTCTTCCTCTACTATTATTCTCCCCTCTCCTCTTTTGTTTTTCTTCAATCTTCATAGCCATCTAATATCACTGGTGTACGTATTGAGGACAAAACAAACTTAGTTCATCTTGAATACTGTACTTAAGCCCATTCATATATCTAGCGAGATTTTTCTTCTCACTTTCAGGGGTCTTTGTCTTCATTGTGATCTTGTAAAATTCATCAGTGTAAGATCCCACATCAAGATCTTTTTGCTTCAGATTTTGTAACTTCTTGTGTAAGGTTACTTTGTAGTCTTCAAGAACAAATTGTTTCTTGATTTCCCTTAGCATCTTCTTCCATGTGGTTGTGGGGTCTTTCTCTTTCTCTACCCTTTCGCTTTGTAGGAAATTATACCAACTTATTACAAGTCCTTTCTTTTTTGACTTGGAAATCTTGGTTCTTTGTGAGATAGGGGTATCTTCACACTCAAAATAATTTTCTAGGGATTCTACCCAATCCATATATTCCTCAGGGTCCATCTTTCCCATAAACATTGGTAGGTTTGGCTTGTTATCTATCCTACCCACTTCTTCTTAATCTTGGCTAGCTCCATATTTATGATCCTCAAAGGGATCTCTACTTCAGTATCATCAACTTTCTCTATCATTTTCCTTCCCAAGATATTTTCTAAGCTCTGATTCCACCTAATGCAGAGGTTATAGCTAGAAGTGTGGTATGGGTCATTACTCCTTCCCAATCCACCCAGTATAAATTCTTCAATCCTAGACTCCTTGGTCCTCTTAGAAATAATTTCTTCTACCTATCCAAGGTGATAGAGTCCTTTACTGACCCTTCCAAGATGAATATTGTTCAAACCAAAATCTTGCAATCTTGTGCTTTAGGGACACTAGCCCTATTCTAAGCCAAAATATAAAAACCTTCACCAGTGGTTTCAAATACCCCAAATAGTGATTGGGAAACCTTAATTATGGTGTAAGGATAGGGATTCAACCCTCAAATTAACTCTCTAATTACTTCTGTGCAGTACTTATCTAGGACTATCCTAGAATTCCTTGTAGGTCTATCCAAGTGGTTTTTAGAACATAAATTTTCCTCCTGATCACCTTTAAGAAAACTAAGGGTAGATTCAGATACCCTTTTGGAAGGTATACCGATTCCTAAATCCTTAAGTTTCAAATCCACTCCAGCAACACCTAACTCTTACAAAGTTTGCAAACCTAATTGGCCAAATTAGGCTTGGATATCAAAGCAAGTTCTAAGAAATGGGTGCATGGAATTGGTACAGGGCTTCATACCTCCTCAAGTAACTCCCAAGAACTCGAATACACCTTCAGTTAACTCAACCAATCCAATTCTTCAACATAAAAACTAATTTACATCCATTCCTGGCTGAATACATTGAGATATTCAGCCTAGGGCTTGATGCATGAATGCCTTTCCATTCGTCCACACTCTGAGCTTTAGGAATCCATAAATACATCATCCTAAATCACATTTCCCAGAAGGGTGAGGAATTTTACTAGTTCAAATGCATGTTAGGACTCCATTTGTAAAACAAACTCCTAATAAGCCTCTTCTTGGACTGTTTCTAGAAACTTGATTCAAAAACACCTTAAACCAAAAATAATTGATCTCAAACCAATGGAAATGTTAAAATAACACAAAGTATCTTCAAAAAATGAATTTTATTTTCAATAATGATACCAGACATGGCCGTACAACTCTAAAATTCTCATAAAAACCCTTCATCTTCCGTTCAAATTGCATTAGAACTTTAACACTGAACTTCTAACCACTTAGGTTCAAAGTAATGAATTAAAAATACTTCATATCTAAAGTCAAATTGATCCCCATCCCTTTGTGACTTTTGGAATTGCTTCTTGTAACTCTTGAGAAACATTTTTAGAGTTGCATGAGCAACATTTACATCTTTTGCAACATTTTGACAACTTTTGTCTTTTTGCATCTTTTGGACTTCTGAATGGATTCTAACCTATCAAACCAAAAAAACATGAGAAAAATGACATTAATCACATGAATTCAACACTAAGGACTCATAAAAACATAAATTCACACCTAAAGCCACTTATAGCTAAAACCATTGATTCTAATGGACTAAGGCATCTTTAGGCTTATAAGAATGCCTAAGAGATCCTTGACCAAACAATGGATCCAAAATCAAAATAGGATGATCTTCTATGATCCATCAATTTATTACAAACACACAAAAAGAAATCAGAGGCAGTCATGGGTACACTACACCAGAAATACCCAGTGACAATTGAGTAGGTGACTCAGGCAAGGAAATTCATCTGACAAGACTAGCAGAGATTACATTAGCAAGCAGTAGCCAAAACCCTTGGCAACAAGAACATATAAAGAAGGAACTAGGAAGAAACCCTGGTAAATGGACCTGAAGAGGCCAAAGGTATCAAATTGGCGACCATTGATAGTGATTCAAGCAAAAACATCACCGAACAACATGTGTAGAGATTGAATAAATTTGGAGCCAAAACCAAGAGCCTGCATCATAACTATAATAAAAGGTCACTCAATATGATCATAGGAATTATAAAAATAAATATTAAGAAAGATTGCCTTCTGTTTGGACTGTCAAGCCCATTTGACTTCTTCCTAGATAGCAATAATTTTGTCGAGGATAAACCTAGATTTGATGAATCTAGTCTTTTCTATTCTAACAATAAAAGACAAGATAAGATGAATCTTGAGAGCTAAGGCTTTGGCAATGATCTTGTAAGATACATTGAGTAAAGTGATAAGCCTCTACTTACAAATGTCTTCAGGATCTCCTTCCTTGGGTATATGTTTCCTTTGTTGATAATTTCCCCCCAGAGACTGGGAATGAAAATATTCAAGATAGACCCTATGAAGGTTGGGGCCAATAGATTCCTAGAGTGCCTTGTATAATTCACAAGAAAAACCATCACACCCAAGAGCTTTATCATCTTCCATAGAAAAAACATCTTCCTTAAGGTGAATAATAGTTAGAATTTGATCACAAAAGGTTTTTTGGGCCTTGGAAAGCCGTTTAAGAACAACTACTAAGCAATCTGAAAAAAAAATTTGTCTCTCACAGGAGATCTTCCCTGCTCTATGAAAACAAGCTCATAGTGGTGGAAAAAGGCATGAAGAATGTCTAGAAGCTCAGTAAGCATAGATTAGCCTTCTTTTATTTTTTTAATCCCCACAGAGGTATGATGAGCTCTCAAAGCCAAGAATAATTCTTTGGAAGCTCTATCTCCCACCTTCAGCTAGTGAAGCCTAGCTTTGATCTGAGCACCTCTAGCAGAATAACAGTTTAGAACTTGTTTCTATTGTCGAATCTGAGCAAGCCAAACTTGAAAATTTGCATTGAATGGGTCCAGATCTAAAGCTTAAGTGGTTGTACAGAGCTCTTTGGTCTTGGCATCATAGGAATGCCTATGGTACTTGGTAGGTTGTCTACCCTAAATGTGGAAAAAGCACATTGTGGATGTGATGACATCATTCTACCATTTAATCCATCCTGTAGGGTGATGTGGCCTAGGCTCCAAATTCCACACCCTCTTAATGTGGTTCATAGTGGGTTGATGAATTAGGAGAGATATGTTGAGATGAAACTGTGTCTTGGAAGGCCGCATCTTATCTATCTTCCATTCAATGCAGAAGTTGATGGGAAAGTGTTCTGACAACATCACATCAACAAGAGGAATGATAGGTAATTATTTTTCCTCAGAAAAGGAGAAAAAATATTGTGTCGAGATCATGGCACGATCCATCCTTTCAAAAATAATGTCAGAACTGGCTCTAAAATTACACCAAGTGTTTCATACCCCACTAGGACAGTGACGGTTAATATTGGGATAAAAAAGGCCCAATTTATTGTGCATATAGAACCAGGCTTCTCTCTCTCCAAATATCCATTGAAAAGGTAAAACCCCATCATTGTCTAACGCCACCTCAACCATATTGAAGACCCCACACATAACCCAAGTTGTAGGTGGTAGAGAATCTGCAAGCCATCTCCCTAGTTAATATATTTCAACAACATCATTGGGAGCGTACACATTAACTATCCCAAAGGAATGATTGTCTATTTACAAAAGAACCCATACCACTCTCTGCATAGGGTCAAAATGTGATTAACAAAAAAAGAATGTCATCAAAGGGAACCATACCTTTCCAACTAGTTATAGGATTCTTTCCTTCTTTGATTCTTTCATCTTGAAAAAACTTCCACCAAGTGAGGGAAGTCCCTCTTAATCTTTTTTTGGCCACTCTGACCTTTTGTGCCTCTATCACATTGTCACATTCAAAGTGGTTTTCAAGTCCTTCTATCCACTCCATGACTACTTTTGGTTCCATCTTTCCATTGAATAGAGGTACACCCTCCAAAGACATCCCACTCATATATTTTAGATCCTTCAAGAATGGCTCTTCTTGGAGCACAGGGTTAGGCTCTAGTATTGTGTCTTCTTCGGCCACCATTTTACCTTTCCCTTCACTCTCACTTAGAAATTCACTAACTATTGTAGTTCTATGTTGCACTTCCTCTAACTTAGCTATCATCTCTGCCAACTTTTATTTCAGGAATCTATTCTCCTCCCTCTTCTCTTCTACATCCTTTTCTATCTCAACATTATTCACCATCTTAGATGAATCTACTCATTTTGGCAAAGATAACATCCACACTTCACAAGCCCAATCTTTTTTCTCTAATACCAATATGATAGGAGTGATTCTTCTCACTCTAGAGCCAGATTGACTCTAACATAAGGTCTCTTTCCTAGACCTTCTAGGAATCTGACAACTCTAATCTTGAAGGCAAGTCACTATGAACTTCACCCTTCTAAACAAGAACCATTCTATCAACAAGTTCTTTCAATGTTCACTGAATCTACAAGGGTAGATTCTATCAATCTATGCCAACACACTCACAGTGCCTTGCAGGTTTTCATTCTCACTTCTTTAGATAATTTTAGGACATTCTTTAAGGTTTGAAACCAACAACCATCCATTCACCCATCAAACTCCTACAATCTAGGATTAGGCCTAAAGATTACTTATAGCCCTATCCAGGCTCAAATTCTGGATTTTCTCACAAATTCTTCAAATAACCTCAAAATCTATCTTAGGTTCTAGATACCCTTTATCAAAAAATTAGATATTTTCAAGGTGAGGGTTCTTTAAGTCCTTCGTACAACCCTTGAAACTCTTTAGGGACACAATCCTTAAAAATAGGGCTAATAGGCCTTTCCTGTACATTTTCCTTCATTTCCCATTGAAATAAACTCCCTCATTTATGCCATTGCACATAGAGTCAAATTCACTCTTCCTTAGCACTCTCCAATCACTGGATTTCTTCTACCAATCCAACCCTACAATATTTCTCTTACTGTTCCTATTTTTCCCTAGTCAGGCTATAGCCAAGCTCGCCTAGGGCAAGAGCTCATAATTCATTGCCAAATCTTCTACTAACAAAACAAAAAGGGATATTATGTATAGTTACTCCCCTATCTTTCCATTCATTCCCATTTTTTTTATGGATTTAAAGACCACGAGGAGCCATTTTCTATGTACAGTCCAGAATTGGACCAGAGAATTACAACTTGAAAGAAAATTTACAAGAAGCTACAAAATGAAAACTTTTAATTAAAATTCTTCCACATAGAGTCTTTAGACAATCATGAGAAGTAATTACAATGAAAATTCAATTAATCTAATCCATGTTCAAGATTATGCAATAAAAAATGCTTCAAAACGGTTACAATCTCATTCTGCAACTTCACACTAAATGAAAATGTAAATAAGATATCATCCAACCTCAAAAAATTTCCTTGGGAGTTATTAAATAGCCTTCCGCTCCTCAGATGAACCACTCTAACTAACCTATTTTCCTATTTAGGACAAAAGAAACTTTTTTGACAAAGTTGTTGAGAAACTTTTAAAGTTTCAAACATGTTGCATTGAGCAACTTTTCATTTTTCCTAGCAATTTGACTTTAACATACTTTTACTCCCTTGGTTAAATTTCTAGAGGCCTAAAAACAACCTCAAAGACACAAAACAACTCTAAAAACACCCTCCTAAGAAACTACGATGTCCATTAAAAATTTTGACCCATTTTTATATTTAGGTCATTACAAAGAGTGAATGAACAAAAATACTACAAAAAGAAAACATAGTAAACCCTAAACCAATCCAAAATCTTCCTAAACATTCCTAATTTGCCTAAGAAACTAGGATAGGACATAACCCAAACAAAATAGGGCTTTGAAACCCTACGTGCTCCTGCACCATCCTTACATGACCAGATTGATCCCGCAGAGGTGTCCTTACATGCTTCAAATTTGAGCAGTATCTGGGGAGCATTACACACTGCTAAGGTATATATTTATTTAAATTTTTATGTATTTAAAAAAATATACATGTACATAAATAATTTGAATTTATATTTATATACACACACACACACACACACAAGGATATTAGCGATAGTATGGTGCCATATGGAGATTTACAGACTCCTAGTGATCCTGTGCATCATGACACACAGGTAAATTTAGACGATTGTTCAAAAATAATTTTCTATGATCATAAGTATTTAATTTATTGTACATGTGTGTATGCATGACACATATATTTCTTTTATCACACACATCATCAAGTCATGGATGATGACATGGCTCTAGGTGAGCACACATGCTCTTTTAGATATTTCATGTGACACATCTATTCTAGATATTTCATATGTACATGTTATTTTAGACACAACTATTCTAGACATTTCATATACATGTTATTTAAGACATATATGTACATGCTATATGTTCGTTGTTATTTCATATTTTAGACATTACATATATACATGTTCATTTTAGTCATTTCATATATGTATGTATGTTATATTTCAGTGTGTTATTTCATATTTCATACCTCAAAGCATGTGCATAACGACATACATAACAAAGCATGCACATATCAACATAGATATTTAATTATACATAAAAGTATACCTAGCTATATATTAAAATCATTGAACCATCTTGAAGAACATGTACATGTAACAACATACATAAAGGCTATATATTAAAATCATTGAACCATCTTGAAGAACATGTACATGTAACAACATACATAAAAGCTATATATTAAAATCATTGAACCATCAAAATATATATTATAAAAGAGTACATAATTCACCAAGCATGTATAACTATAGAGTTCAATATCATATATCCAATATCCAATACATTAAATAATAGTTTAAATTATAGAGTTCAAACATGAAAGTACAAGAGCTACAAAAAGAAGCTTAACCTAAAGCTTCTAATACATATAGTCTAGATCCTCTCTATCTTTTATTATCTCAAAAGTTTTTCATGTTCTTCAATAGGCAACCTCCACTTTTGATTGTCACGTCCTCTTTTTTGCAATGTCTCAAATTGTAACTTTGTTGCTATAACCAATTGACTGTAATGTAGAACTATTTGGCCAAACATGTATTCAATAAATTGAACACCATTTGTTTCTATATTTATTTGTTGATAATAGGTTCCTTCAATAACAACTGAACAAGTTGGATATGACTGTCCATCACCATCTACAATTTCTTCGACTTGCAACTTGTATTTTTTTTTCATGCATCTTAGTAGATAATAATATAAACTTTTCGCATTGTTAGGATCCACAACCACATCAAAAATATTACCTATACAAATCCATATTCTATTAAATTCAAATAAAAAGTTTAAGATAAAATTTAAACATCACTTGCACGATAAATTAAATTTAAATAAAAGAACATGTATGTGCACGCATCTATAACAACTAAATTGAAAACACGCTCATAATCAACTGAATATATAGGATCATGAATGTTTATGTCAATGTCATCATCTTCATAAGGAGGCATTCTGATTACCTCTTTCATATCCCATCGTGAAACATATCCATTTGCAATATTCTCACATTGACTCATTGGATTATCCTCAACACGGTCAGCACATAAACATGATTTTTCTCTTACTTGAATCAATAGAGGCTTCTGTTGTCCTGTACTCATCAATTGGTATAAGCTTCTAATAACAATGATTATTTGACAATTGTAAGGATTAGATTGGTCTATATCTGTTAGAAATATGAAATGAAAGTTGCACATTTTTAGATCAACAATTATGATAACATAGATGAACACGAAATTACAATTTTAATTTAGAATTTTCCAACAAAATATAAATTACCTTTCACTTCCAAAAAATTAAGTTTGTTGTATTTGGTGTCCCGACTAGCAAAATGACTTTGACACCATTCAACTGTTTTCTTTGAATTCTCTATCTTGTTACCTGTAAATTTCTGAACTATCAGTTTAAAGCAAATGGATCTAAGCTGAATATATATATATATATATATATA
>MU221679.1:56925-73245 GCA_018584345.1 Thuja plicata
TTCCACCTTGATATCTTGGTCCTTCTTGATAAGGCTGATACAATGAATGAGCTGGTCTAGCAATTTGTTTCTTTAATGCAATCATCTCATTGGACAATTTTTGTAACATAGCCTCGGTATTGTTTGAGGTGTTTGTTGTATTGATTGAAGATACAGTTTGATATTCTTTCTTCCATTTCCCAGAGGCTATCATGTCATCCTCCATCTCTACTGCAAGAGTTTGTGCAGCTTGTAAAGTGGCTACATTAGCCCTTCTTATTTGATAGCCGAGTTTAGAAGGCATGGAACTGATGTAGAAAGTTTTCTGATTGTCTCCTGTTGGAGCACTAGCAGGTGGTATTCTTTTGATAAGTTTATTGAATTTTGCATTAAAATCTCTCATTGAGATGGATGGTTCTTTTTTAATTTGTGCCAATTGTAACAAGAGAACTTGGGCATCTTCAGTGCTCTTGTATCTTTCTTCAAATATTCGCTTCATGGTGTCCCATCCAGTAATACAACCTGTAGGTAAGTCTTGGAACCAATCTGCTGCATCATCTACCAATGTATCCATGAACATTCTGACTGCAACATCTTTATGCTGAGGGTTCACCACACTACATGCTTTCTGAAATGCACACAAGTGTTGTTCTGCTGATACTGTGCCATCACCATTGAATTTAGGAAAATTATTTCTTGAGGCCCTTGGAAGGTCATGATTCGCTGCAAGGTTTAGAGGCCTAGTTGCATTTCCCCAAGGAACGGCCATGTTTACTAACCTTGTGTTTGGTTGAGAAGCTTGAAAGGAAACTGAAAGAGGAAGTGCAATACCGTGCAGAATCAATGAATTACAGGTGGCAGAAAGAGGAATTCTACCAACGGGAGGTGAAGAAGATTTGCTTCTCTTTGTTCTGAAAGGAATTTTAGCAGGCAATTAAATTTCTTCAGGTTTTTTATCTTCAACTTCTTCTCTAGACTTAGCCCTTCCTTTCCTGTAAATATTTTCAAAAATAGGGAAATTGACTTCTTTAAGCTCTTCGTATACAGGGTCAATCTTTCCCTTTAATTTTGCACTCCTGGTAAATCTGGAATCCAAGATGCCTTAAAATTCTGAGAAAACTTATGATATACTTTCTTTCTAAGTCTTCCCCAGTAGAGTCACCAAAAACTATTGGTTAACAGTTTGTCCTTCCTTAAGATTTATAATCTCTAACTCTTCAATACACCCAAGGTGAAAGAAAAAAAGGATGTTTACCAACAAATGGGTCAGTGTATATTATCTATCACTGCCCTCTGAATTGACAGGTACAGCTCCCTAATTGTGTTTGATATGCAATGAATGTGTCTTTTTACTGATCATTAGGTTATCTCTTAGAAGTTTTAACCAAATTGCTTGTAGACACAAACAATTCGGGCAAGGATAATGTTTAATCTATATTTGAGTCTAATCTACCTATTCTAAAAATGCATATTCTACTAAGGAGAATAGGAGCAGAATCATACATGGACAACAAATAGAATTGCTTATGCTACAACTTCTAACATGGAATAGAATCCAAGCAGGAATTACTGTCCCACACACAATTGTACTTTCTATTCTGATGCACCTAAATTACTGAATGAATAGGAGAAGAATTATACATGAGAAGTAAATGGAATCACTCTCACTGCAACCACTAACATGAAATAGAATCCAGTAGAAAACTGCAGCTTCACATACAATTGTTCTATCTATTCAAATGCAAATGAACAACTACAACGACGCAACAAACATGAGACAAAGCCTCTGTAAATAGAATCACTTCTGCTTCATTAACAAGTTTGTCGACCCTGTATACTGAATTCTTTTTAGAATTTATAGACCCTACAATACATCATGCTTCTCAGAGCCAATGACCTTTCCTCTTCCTTGAATACAAAGGGACAAAATATAAAGAGAAAGACTTTTCAAATCTGAGAACTTGAACAGTCATTATGAATCTGAAACTCTTCATCTTCAGCCAGCATTATCGAGCTGAATCCATTGGGCCACTGAGTCGAAACATCATTTTCTGCACTACAAGATATGAAACTACGGGTTTTGGTAAACTGAATGCGCAAATGGCTGCAGCGCAGCTGATTTTGGATTTCTTGCTTGGACCATCTACGAGCACTATTACGGAAAATTAGAAAATTACTTCTCCATTGCGGAGAATTGGAAAAGTGCTTCTCCGGTGGAAAATAGAAAAAGTGCTTCTCCGGCGGAAAATGAGAAAAGTGCTTCTCCAGCGGAAAATGTAGAGGGAGGTGCGAAACCCGCAAAGAGTGAAAATCCTTCTTTGTGAAAAATCACCAAAGGAGGGCGAAACCCGCAAAGTGTGAAATTCTCCTTTACCTATCCTTCTACACGTCATTCTTAAGTGCGCGGGCTACTTAACTTAAAGCACATGCTTTATTTGATCTCTTAAAACAACAACATGATATTCTTTTTTTTTTAAATCGGGCCCACTTTATTATGACTAAGCTTGCGGAAAATCACCCGAGAGGGGCAAAACCAGCGCAGTATAAAATTCTCCTTTGCGGAAAATTACCAAAGGGGGGCGAAACCCACACAAGGAAAATTTCCTCTTTTCTGTCTTTGCGGAAAATTACCAACTTAGGTAGAACTTCACCATGGAGAAGATGATTCTAAAATCCCGCCGAGCTCGTTCTCGCTCATCTCTTAACCAAATTTCTCACCGTTTGTTGCATTAGGATCGTTGAGACCTGTAGGATCGATCCATAATAGTCTTCGATCTCTTCCTGAGAAAGAACATCAATTGGAGCACAAATCTTTGTCGGGTTAGGATCTACAACCTACCCAAAATAATAAAACTCTGATAACAACCCGCCCGGCTAAGAGAAGGAAAGGCAATGGCAGGGGAAACCTGACAAAGACTTCCTGTCCTAGGAAAGACTTAGACCTAGAGATCAGACTAACCAGACCAACATGACATGACCATATGACTCCAAGAATGCCAAAAAAAGGGTGACTGAAAGTCAGACAACACAATTCAATACCTTTGCTCCACACTATTCTACTCTATGATGTTGTCTCACTGTTCGTCGATGTCTACAAAATTTAGCTCTTTCTTCAGCTTGATTGATCAGGTTTGAATCAATACTTTCTTATCCTTCAGAATCTCTTCAGCATCTATTATCTTATCACTCCCCTAATTCATATTGAATTATCTTGTCTCTTATATAGACATGATTTCACTGTTTCTTGGCTTTCTTGATCTTGGCGTGATCCATAATTATCACCAATAAGATTTAAAGAAAAACTCCATTTTTATCTCATAGAGACTTCTTACCAACTGGAAAAAGTAGCTTTAAATCCTTTACTTATCTTTGACTTTATTTGGTTGATTAAAACAATGATATGTATCAGTTAAGTCTATATTTATCTCTTGATAGCTAAGCATTTTGTCATTTCTAAACTCTCTATTCTATTGGTCAACACTTCAGTTAGTCATCGGTGACAACTGATTGTTCCTTCAATGTGACTTCAGTTGTCTTTGGGATCTCCATCGGTCGGACAACACTGTAATTCTATCCGTTGGGTTACACTGTGCTTTTTTTCATCGGGCAACACTGTGACTTTGCTTGTCGGTAATGTTGTGCATTTTCTCATTGGGTAACACTGTGACTTTTCTCTCATTGGTTTTCTCTGACCGTCGGTGTGCACTCCATCGGTATATATAGTCACTTTGTGAATACTTGACTTGTATGCATTACTGATAGCATAGCCTTTGATTAATCGGTTCTTTGAAGTCTTTAGGAGTATGTTCATGACCATATAGAATATATCAAGTTGACATCAATGACAATACAATACATTAACTGATTTAATGTCTTGCATTAACTTTCTCTATCTCAGTGATCATTAACTTAACATCTTCAAACATTCAATCAGTTATAGTTCATCAATATCTCCCTTTGGCATTGATGGCAACACACTACATTATCACACTATATTATTTCTAATACAATATGAAATATAACAGTTGAATTTCATCAACCTACCAATCTTATGTACTATAACCGATACAAATATCTAGTCCTCGGTAAGCTTATATGAGCTTAGATTTGATTCTTGCAGCTTTCTCTCTATCTTCAATCCCTTCAATGGATATATGTAGAATCTTTCTTCTTCTGAGGTGATGTGTTCTCTTCTTGTGTCAAACTCTCTCCCTTTGACTGTTCTTTTCTTTTGACGTCTCTTTCTCTATTTAGCAATCTCTCCCTTTGTATGTACTCTCCCTTTTTGGTTACATCACTCCCTTTGGATAATGTGATGGATATAATCTCCCCTTGATGTGATAATTTTCTCCCAAATGTGATAATGGATATAATCTCTCCCTTTGACAGCAATGCCAAACAAATATTTTATAGTAATGCCAAACAATCCTTTCTATCCATAATATAATCCTTGAATTTCCCAATCCATCAGTAATAAAACAACTCTAGTCTTCGGTGAAGATAAATACCTTGCTGTGTATAGATGTATCTTTGAAGTCCATCTCTTTTTGCTTGCATCAACATGAATGATATTTTGATAATATGTAGGTTGATATAGACTTCTAGTCATTTACTAACCAATACACAAGGGTCTGACCCGTAGTCTCTTTCTCAAGTACTCAAATGCATCCTTGGGTAGTGGCTTGGTGAAGATATTAGCTAATTGTTCCTTTGATTGCACATACTCAAGTATCACCTTTTTTTCTTGAACTTGGTCTCTCAAATAATTATACTTGATAGCAATATGCTTTTACTTAGCATGCATGACTGGATTCTTTGAAATGTTAATTGCACTTCTATTGTCACAATAGATAATTATTGGTTCAAGGATTTTCATATGCATACCTTCCAGTAATTGTTTGATCCATGCAATATTTGAGAAGTTTGCAGAAGAAGCAACATACTCTACTTTTGTAGTAGACTAAGAGATGCATCCTTACTTCTTGTTGATCTATGTGACAAGTCTATCACCCATAAAGAATGCTCCTCCAGTTGTGCTCTTTTGGTCATCAATGTTTCCAGCCCAATTAGTGTCGGTAAAGACCTTAAGTTCAAATTTTCCTTCTCTTCTATACCATAAGCCATAGTCCTCGGTATTTTTTAGATATCTTAGTATTCTTTTAACAACAGTCATATGTGATTCTCTAGGAGTAGCAAATAATCTTGCAACTATTCGTACTACATGTGCAATATCTGGTCTAGTATGTACAACATACATGAGTTTTCCAATCATTGATCTATACAAAGTCTAATTTACCTCAATTGACTTGTCCTCCTTTGTCAGCTTACATCCAGTTGCCATCGGTGTTCCATCTGGTTTTGAATCTTCCATCTTGAATGTTTTCAGCACTTCCTTGTCGTATTTGGATTGTGTAATGAAAATACCTTCATCTTGTTGCATGATCTGTAGAGCAAGAAATAAATTGATCTCTCCAAACATAGACATCTCAAACTCTTTGCCCATTTCATTTGCAAATGATTTTCATAGCATATCATTTCCTCCAAATATGATGTCATCAACAAATCTTTCAGAAATCAGAATGTTAGCATCAGTATCTTCCTTCAAATAAAGATTACTATTTTCACTAGTTCTCACAAATCCAATACTTATAAGATAGGAATGAAGTCTTTCATACTAGGCTTTGGGTGATTGTTTCAATCCATAAAGGGATTTGTGTAGTCTACATACCATGTTCCTCTTTTCTAGATTAACAAACCCTTCTGGTTTCTCAATGTATACCTCTTCCTCAAGTATTCCATTTAGGAATGCAGACTTGACATCCATCTAGTATACCTTGAATCCTTTATATGCAGCATAAGTAAGTAATATTCTCACTCCTTCTAGCTTAGCAATGAGTGTAAAGGTTTTTCCATAGTTAATCCCTTCTTCTTGTGCATACCCCTTGCATACTAGTCTTGCTTTGTTTCTGGTGACTTCTCCATTCTCATTCAGTTTATTCCTGAATATCCATTTTGTACCAATGACATTCTTGTCATCTGGTCTTGGTACAAGTGTCCATGTATTTTTTTTCTCAATCTTCTCAATTTCTTCATTCATAGCACTAATCCATTCATCATTTTCAAGTGCAACTTTGACACATTTTGGCTCAAAATCACAAATAAGACATCTTGTGTTTAGAGACATACTTCTGGTTCTCATACCAGCCTTCTTGTCTCCTATGATTTGGTTCTATGGATGGTTCCTTCTAACACATCTGGCAAGTATAGGTTTAGTTCTTTATCTATCATCTTGATCATCATTATGTCCTTCATTTTGATCTTCTTCACTTGGTTCATCATCTTGAGCAATATCCTTATTTTCAGTATTTGCAGCTTGATGCTCGGTTGTAATGTCTTGTTTCTCAGGAGATATACATTGTTGCTTGGGTAGAGTGTTAGGTTCTTCATTGGAAAAAAAGCTATTTTAGTCCTCTAGTTCTTTTGGGCTTTCCTTTTCATTCTTCTCTCAAAATTCATCTATCTTTATATTTGCACTTTCAACAATTTTGTTAGAGGCTTTATTGAGACATTTATATGCCTTTCTCTTGGTGGAATACCCTAGAAAGATACCTTCATCACTTTTGGATTCAATCTTTCCATTTCTATCATTCTTTAAGATATAACATTGACTAACAAAGATCTTGAAGTAACTTACATTGGGTGTGTAACCATACCATAGCTCATAGGGTTTCTTCTTGGTGTCTTTCTTCAATTATACTCTATTCAATGTGTAAACAAAAGTAATGACAGCTTCCCTCCAGAAGATTTGGGTGATTCCTTTCTCTATCATTAGTGTCCTTGCATAATCAATAATGGATATGTTCCTTCTTTCAGCAATTCCATTTTGTTGTAGTGTTCTCGGTGTAGAGACCTATCTTTTGATTCCATGCTCACCGCAAAAGTTAGTGAATTCATCTGAAATAAATTCCCCTCCTCTATCTGATCTTAAGCATTTCAATTCCTTACCACTTTTTTTTTCTACCATTGCTTTGTACCATTTAAACATCTTAAATGCTTATGATTTATCTTTTAAAAACATGTATGTCATCATTCTAGAGTAATCATCAACAAAGAGAATAAAATACCTATCTCCATAGTGGCTCTTTGTCCTCATTGGTCCACATAAATCAATATGGACTAATTCTAGAATGACATCAGATGTATGGGTTTTTCTTTTGAAACTAGACTTTGTGATATTACCTTTTTGACAATTTTTGCACATGATATTGTCGGGTTTAGTCATCATCGGTAAGCCTCTTACATTTCTCTTTCTTCTTATCTTTATCATGTTGTCAAAGTTTACATGACAAAATCTTTTGTGCCACAACAATATGTCTTTGTTTCTAGCCATTAAGCAAGTGGTGTTAGTATCATTCAGATAGAATAAGTTACCTTTTGTCTGCTCACTGGTATCAATCAGACTTCCTGATTTGTTGAAGATCTTTGCCTTCTTATTTTCAAATGCTACTCTGTGTCCTGAATTATTCAACTGAGAAAAATTCAATAGATTATAATTCAATCCTTACACCCAATAAGTATTTCCACATTTTATTAGGTTATTCAACATTACAGTTCCTTTACCTTCAACTGTACAAGGTGTATCATTACCCATTCTTACTAAACCACCATTATAGTATTCAAAAGTTTTAAAATTTTCTATGTCACCAGTCATGTGGTGAGTGTAGCCACTATCTATGATCCATATATCATTCTTGCTAACTTTAGATATGAGTGCAGTTTCTACATACCTTTCATCATCTTCATCTGAATCATCTTTTACTCCCATAAACACCATCTCAATGTCTTCATCAAATTCAGTGTTAGTATCTTCATATTTGCATTTAGCTAGGTAATTGGCCTTCTTTACTTTGTCCTTGTAGTCTTGGGTATCTCTTCTTTCTGATTGTTGGTTGCTTCTGTAATCTCGGTTATCACCTCTGTCAAACTTCTTTTCAAATGACCTGTCATTACTTCTGTCACGTTTTCTCCTGTTAGGACATCTTGCAGCAAAGTGTCCAATCTCTTTATAATTAAAACATACAAGTGGTAATTTACCTTTGTATTTACCTTTTCCTCTCCGCATTCTTCTAGCCATAAGTGCTTCAATTTCATCAAGATCTTCTTCTTCACTTTCAGTATCACTATATTTTCTCATAGTGTATTTATGACTTGATTTACTTATTCTCAAAGAAGATTTGAAAGCAGAATCTATGTTTGGTAAGACACTATTATCAAAGTTGTTCATCTCAAATGAAATCAGTCTTCCAATAAAACTGTCTAGAGTAACATTGTTATTTTCTACTGCTCTCATTTATTGTATGGAAGATACTCTAATAGCATAAGTAAACAGTAAGGTTCTTAAAATTTTACTTACCACTATCTCTTCTTCTAGTACACCTCCAACTCCTCACATAGCATTGACTACCTCCTTGATTCTTGTGCTATTATGTGTGATGTTTTCACCTTCTTTCATTTTGAGATCATCAAACTTTCCTCTAAGGCTTTGTGCCTTGGTTCTTAGAACATTTATATCACCATGATGTACAAGCTTCAATTTGTCCCACATCTGCATTGCAGTTGTGCATGTTTTGACATCTTCAAATTCAGCATCAGAGAGTGAGGAAGCAAGCTCTATCATCATGCAGTTGTGCTCATACTTCTCTCTAATTTGTTCAACCATGGGTGCTCTTGTGGGAAACACATATTTAGTATCTAAGTATTGAGTAACATCATTTCCAATACCTGATAAGTGGAGTCTTATCCTACTTTACCATGAAGAAAAGTTGTCTTTGTTCAACTTGGGCACATCTCATCTGTTCATATTGTGATCTTTAGCTTAGGTCTTGAAACCTTCCTTCTAAGAACACAAGCTCTGATACTAATTGTTAGTAATAACTGAGGAGGGGGGGGGGGGGGGGGAANGGGGGGGGGGAGTGAATAAATGGACTCAAAAATTAATCCTTAAATCAACCCTTCAAACTTAGTACCACAAAGTTATACCTCTAGTTATCTTTAGTCCTGTAAGAAAAATGCCTTGAAATACTTATATCAAATTACTACTTGTCAGAATGCTTTGTAAAACCTTCTACTGTATGTTTACCGATAAGGTGTCTTTCTATTTACCGAAATATAGTAAATAACTAGTGTATACCGATCAATCCATAATTACTTATGTGAAATGCAAAAAATAAAGTAATGACTCATAAACACATGACACATGGATTTTAAACGTGGAAACCCTGTTAAGGGAAAAACCACTAGCACCGGTACCCCAAATTTTCACTCTTCTGAAGTGAGCTCGGTGAAGAACCAACCTTGTTAAAGGTTACAAATATAGTGTTAGGTGTGACCTTGTTAGAGGATTCAAATGAATAGTTTTTCACTTAGTATCTGGCATCTAATGCCACCATCCTTGATCAAACACTCTCTTGGCCTGTCAATAGGTATCGAGCATAGCCAATGCTACTTTGTATGATCAAACTTTTTGATACTCCTTGGGATGTATCTCCATTAGAAAATACTATTAAGTCATGTTCAGTTAAGAGACTTGATGCTTCAATGGTTAAACTAAAATAGTAAAATGATCTATTCACATATACAACTTGAATTGCAGATTTTTAGACCTATTGTAAGGGCATTACCTTTTTTATCAATGTTATCAATTCAATACCTTTTCTCCACAATGTTCTTCTTTGTGATGTTGTCTCATTGTTCATCGGTGTCTGCAAAATTTAGCTCTTTCCTTAGCTTGATTGATCAAGTTTGAATGAAGACTTTCTTTTCCTTCAGAATCTCTTTAGTATATATTATCTTGTAACTCCCCTAATTCATATTGAATTGGCTTGTCTCTTATATAGACATGATTTCACCATTTCTTGGATTTCTTGATCTTGGTGTGATCCATAATTATTGCCAATTAGATTTAAATCAAAACTCCAGTTTTATCTTGTAGAGATCTTCTTGCCAACTGGACAAAGCAGCTTTAAATCCTTTACTTATCTCCAACTTTATCTAGTTGATTAAAACAATGATAAGTATCAGTTAAGTCTATATTTAGCTCTTGACAGCTAAGCATTTGTTCATTTCTGAACTCTTTGTTATGTCGGTCAACACTTCAGGTAGTCATTGGTGACAACTAACTGTTCTATCGGTGTGAATTCAATTGTCTTCGGGATCTCCGTCCGTTGGGCAACCTATAATTCTGTCTATCAGGTTACACTGTGCTTTTGTGTGTCAGGCAACACTTTGACTTTTCTCATTGGTAATGCTGTGCATTTGCTCGTCGGGTAACACTGTGACTTTTCTCTTGTTGGTTTTCTCTGACCGTCGGTGTGCACTCCATCGGTGTATACAGTCACTTTGTCAATACTTGACTTGTATGCATTACTAATAACATAGTCTTTGATTCATCAGTTCTTTGAAGTCTTTAGCAGTATTTTCATGACCATACAGATTATATAGAGTTGACATCAATGAAAATACAATACATTAACTAATTTAATGTCTTGCATTAACTTTCTGTGTCTCGGTGATCATCAAATTTATATCTTCAAACATTCAATTAGTTATAGTTCATCAAGGTAGTCATAAGTAAGTACACTATTTATTGATCCATACAATAACCCTTCCATCCATGTAGGTCATATCTCATATTTAAACCTCATCCCATTATTTATCGTGAATATCCTAAACCTCTTATAGATATACCTTCTTGACACAAAGGCTAGGTTGATGTTTCAACTCTCTTGTTCACACAAACCACACTTATCACTACACCAAGACTCCATTCCATAATGGAACACATATAATAAATTACCTTACTATAATCAAAGTTACCACATCCAAGAGTTATATCCGAATGCAAGCGATGTGAAGATTAATCAACTACATCACCCATTAGACACATTGTTTTATAGTTGGGGTCTCATATTGCTCTAACTAAGCATGATTAAGGCTCAAGTCATACACAAGACACATAGAAACACTATGACATTTATGATATTATATGAATGTGTATGTAAATTCAATTTAATTTGAATAATAATATTCATATCCTTTCAATTTCATTCACCGTATAAAAGAATTCAATATTATTATATTAGTCTAGCTCTTTCACCATATAATATTTGTTATCACCACTTATAATTTGATAATGATCTTCATGGCTGACATTAGGACATCCAATAATATATTAGGAGTTACAATAATCTATGATACATAATCGTTTGTTTCTTAACTCGATATTAACGACAATCATTAAGTTAAAAGATAGTTTCTTATTTTTATTATGTGATATTCTGATGCAAATATATAGATTGAGGTATTTTAAGGAAGTCATTACCAAACATATTATTTATTTTTTGATCGCCGAGGCATGATTAAGTAAATATTAAGAACATACAACAATACCGGTAAGAGGTTGAAAGGGTATAACATTTTAAGAAGCACATACAAAATTCCAATAGATGTAGCCAAGGGATAATACACTGATACCCACATATTTCTAGGCCAAATCAATTTTAATGGTTATTTTATTTAAATAATGAAGCAACATAAACAAATCCCTTTTTTTCTAAAATCTTGAATAGTCTACTACCGATGTTAATAATGTCAAGTAGTATCTTTACTACTAATGCATAGTGTTGAAACCTTTTGTTGTCCCTTCCGAGATAAATTCTAAACTCATTAATATCTAATATGTTAACACATCAAAGGTCTATTATTATTTTAGGAGGAGGATGTTTTGACGTAGATACAACTTTAATTTGGGCCATTATCCATATCCAACCACATCCTAACCTATGATCTATATAGTGTAAAAAAACCATGAAGCCTAATAATAATGTTCTATAGTACACTTCAACCAGCTAAATCTTATTCCTTCAATCTTAAAGACCACTTTTTTGGATTAATGGAATGGTGTGTACTGAGCGGGGAGGGGTGAATCAGTACCCCTAAATTTTTTTATCAATTTATCCTTTAGTAATCTTTCCTTGTATTACCCACCATATTTCTTTTCTACCTTACGCATGTAATATCATAACATAAAATTAATTGCATGTAAACATTCATAGAAATATTCATGAAAAGTACTTACACATGACACAAGAATTGGTAATGCAGAAAACCCCTGTTAGAAGGTAAATATTGTGGTGGGGATGAAACCTACAAAGCTTCACTATCTGCATAATGGAAGGTGCCAATTAAGGCTACAAGTGTGATCACTTCTAATGATCTTACCCTGTTAAGAGTAATATCTTAGACTGGTTAGGTATACTCGATTAAGAGATTTCAACAACACTGTTAAGTGTGCACTCAATTAAGAGATTTACAATAAGACTGTTAAGTCCACCTTCTTAAAGGATTTATTCTATTTGCTACAATTGTTAGAGAGTAGTCAAAAATACTTGTTGACCTGATAGTATGCAATCTTGAATTTCTGATTACACATCCTTTAAGTTCAAAAGATATATGTATCACCTATAGTGATTGATTAATACCTCTATTCTACTCGGTAGCCTTGAATCTTTATCTTCATAAGTGAATTCTATCCTTTGTGTCTTTCTGTATGAAACTCTTAGTTGGATCCATAAATGTTTGTTGCGGCTACAATCATGTTGTTTTGATTGATTACTACATCTATTTATACAATGTATTGACCTATTTAGGTTTCACGCTTTACAATTAAAACTCTATGATCAAAGATTTACAACTTGACCTTGATCTCCTAGTTTGCATGTTTACAATCAGTTAGACTGATTAAAACAATTACATATTCTTTACTTGTTCCTTAACAAATGGTTTTACAGCTAAGCATAAAGCTAATTATAAAACTGAAGTGTTTTATCTGACTTGTATCTCAGATCCACATTTCTCAGAAATAAAACTGTCTCTTTGTAGACTGGTGCTATGTTTTCTCTATAGTCTGTGCTTAGTGATGTCTCTAAACTGTCTATTGGTTTACTCTATAAACTGTGCTCTCGGTTTACTCTGTAAATTATCTGTCGGTGATAGTCTAATTTTGGTGTTCACTGTGCTTGTCTGTTTCGGTGACCTCTGCACTTAACTGTATGCTGTCACTTAGTGATCACAATATTGATAGTCAAATTTTTTTTTCCTTGTATACTAATGAAAAATATGATCTTTTAGGATTATTAATCTCCCCCCTTTGGCATTAGTATCAAAAACTTATATGTGCAATTAATGGATGCATTCAGTATATACACCAAGTGTATACCTTGTCAATGAGTCCCCCTATGTGCATGCCTCGGTACGGTGTATGGACATGTTTATCCTTTTTGTATTCCCCTCTTTTTCCTTTGACATGTTTTCCCCTTTTGACATGTTATACATATATATTCCCCCTTTACATATATATGTATATTTTCCCCTTACACATATAATTTCCCCCTTTTTTTGAAAATAATGACAAAGGTGTAATACTTACAACTTGTCAAGTATGTGGACATGAGATTTTTTAATGTTTTCCATTATCTTCTCTCATTTCTCTTGGAGGTGTTCCAAGGCCATGTATTCCAATGTTATTCTTGCATGCATGTCATATATACTTTCGGTAACATACATCTCTGGGGTGGTAATCAATGCTTTTGCTGAAGTCATGTGTTTCAACAGTAGTGTGAGATTTGGGAGTAACATAGCTTGTAGCTCAGTTACCTCATCTCAAATTCTACTTTCAGCCTTTTAAAGTTCTAGCCTCAACTTTTTTGATTCTACAATCTTCTCATAATGCAATTGGAATGCATTTTCTTTGGTTGTGAGCCTTTGTGCACTAGCCTTAAGATCTTCATCTATTTGTGCTATCTTTTCACTATGCTCAGTAGTGAAATGTTGTATTGTGCACAAATTTTGAACTAGTTTAACTACTTTTGATAATATTGGTTGCATTGTAATTACTAATTCAGAAAGTTTTACTTTATTTTCTGCCACTTCTTGGTTGATCTTCTTGGTTAACTTGTATTGACACTTCTCCTCATCACGTTCCTCAATGACTTTTTTTGCATCTACATTCTATGATGTAATGGCATCGGTGAGTACTGCTAATTGATCAAGTATAGGTGCATTTTGATCAAGTTGAGTGTTCGGTACTATCTGCAATAGTATTTATTTTGTATTATTTAGGACTTGTGAGTTCTTGTGCTCCTTCTTGAGCTTTTCCTGAATAGCCTTCCTCTTGAAAAGTTCACCATACTTGGTTAGTTACTAGGGATCTAGTGTTCTAGGATCACAGTCGGGTATGTCAATGGGTTCATCGATTGTGACTGGTGATTTTATTTTCTTCTTCTTCTTTGAAATAGTGCTGGAAGCAGGGGAATGAAGGACTATTGAAATTTCCTTCTCTATCTCTTTTTATTTAGGAGATTATGTGGGAGGTGTGGCACCTTTTGTATGCTTCTTGGTATTGACTTGTTGGTTAGTATTAGACCTATCTACATCAACCTTATCTTTATCTGCAACCTTTTCTTCCTTGGTGTTCTTGTCAATGGAATCTTGTTTTTCCTCTCCACTTTTATCTTTATTTTCCTCATTTGTTTCCTTTTGCCTCCCTCGTTCATCACCTGTGTCCATCGGTGTGTTTGCATCAGGTTCATGTATCTTTTCCTTTTCTTTAGATATGATATTGATAGCTTGTATCAATAATGATATGTGACCTGGTATGTTGACTTGTGCAACATCCATGGTATCCTATTACTTTTCTTTCTTGGTGGCATCAATTACATCTTCATCATTTTTGGGCTCATCATCAGAATCAATCTAAGTTATATCTTTTACGGTGATCTCTATTGTATCCCCTAATGATTGTAATATCTGAGGTACATCATCCATGGCATTAGTTGCCTCTATTGTTAATTCAAATTGATTGATTTCCTTGGTGTCATTTATGAAGATGTGTTCTAGGCTCAGTGTGGCCTCTTTCTCTTCATAGGAGGTTTCTTGGTAAGAGCTAGTACCTTCTTGGGCGCATTTAAGATTTCATTCCAAGTCTCATTGCTTTCTTTGTCAAGCTCTTGTAATCAGCCCTCTAGTGCTTTGTATGCTCTCATTTTAGCTGAATTTTTTTTTGAATACTCTTTCATTGTTTCATCAATCTCTTCAACTATTGACATGGGTGGCATGAGTGTGACTAGGATGTTTCCCTTATCTATTTCTTAGTATGCAGTGCATAAGTCCACCTTTCTAGTATTTTGTCACTAAGCTCTTGTGGAGTTTTCTTATTAAATTTAATTGGTACATACTTGTATGCAACCATTTCCTTGATTATGCCTTCTTCTATCTTAGTCTGATCTCCAGGAGACAAGGTTAGCCATTTTCTAATCTTTCGGTGTGATATGCTCCAGGTGTTGATGATTGACTCAACAACTTCATCAACTCTATGAGGAACTTTGAGCTTTTCTGTTTGAACTCCTTTTTCTTTCTAGTCTTGATCAGTCTCTTTCTTATCCTCTTTACCTCTGATATATCTCCTTCTTTTCCTTACTACTGATTTCCAGGTTAGAGGTTTTCTCTTATAAGTCGTCACTGTACCTTTCTTTACCGGCGATGAGTCTATATCTTTTGTAGTTTTACTTTTGGTTCTTGATGCAGTTGTCGCATTTGCTACCTTTTCCTTCTTGGTTGGTGGTGTGTATGAGGAATTCTTCAATCTATTGGGAGCAAGCTCAAACATGAAAACATTAGTGGGTTAGCACATAAATCATTTCAAAAGAATGTAAAGGAGCAAGCAATCAACAAAAAACTCAATATAACATCAGATTGAGCTTAAAAACAAGTAAGAATGCACCCTATTCTACTCATTTTTATTTTCTCTTTTAGATTGAATGTAGGTGGGCTCTCTCAAACACACAAAATGCAATGGATCACAATGCAATGCAAGATTGACAAACATGAAGAAAAATTCAAGAGCTAGTACGAAGAACTAGTTTCAAATCTTCTTCAAGATGATATTCTAAGCTATGAAAATGATATGCAAGACATTTGAAATTAACTATGATTCATTAACCATTAGCCTAGCATGTAATTTCTAGATGATTTAAGCATGAAAACATGAAACTAGCAATGAGAACATAAAATCTAGAGCTATGCTAATATAATAACAATGCAAATTTGAGAGATGAAAATATGAGAGGAGAAGGCCTCTATTTATAGAGTTTTTGGATAGAAGAAGAGGCTTGGATGAAGTGGCACCTATGTGGCATCCACATAAGAGCCACATAGGAGACACATAGACTTGAAAAGATGGCCAATTTTGAGTCAAAGTTGGCATTTAATATTGAGTAGCTCAAT
>MU221679.1:82611-92780 GCA_018584345.1 Thuja plicata
TTAGCCTTAAAAAGGTTAGGAATCACCCATTAAGCATGGTTAAAGGATAGTTAGGTGGGGAAGTATACTTAGGAAATGAGGTGATGGGAGTAGGGTAGGAATATGGTAGGCTTTAGGGTAGGATTAATAGGTTCCTAGCTAGGGTTTTAGGGTATTATTCAAATTAAATTTGAATAAATTATGGTTTAGAAGAATTAGGAAAATGGAGGATTTAATAAATGTAAATTTATTAGAAAGTGAATTTCATGAGACAAATGTATTTAAATAAAATACATTGGAATAGTATTTACACTATTGATAAATACTAGCAAATGAAAGCTATTTAATTGATTAAATTAAATAGTTAGAGGAATAAGAGGGAAAATAATATTAATATTTTTGGGCATCTACAGGTGGTGCATCTAACTCAGTAGATTCATAATCACTCAATTTTTTATCTTCACTAATAGGTGAATGTCCCTCAGTGATATCTTGTTTTGATGCTTCATCGTTTACCGACAATTTATTCTCAAGTGTTTTCACCATCTTTGTTTACTTTCTGTTGATTTTTGTCACTACTAGGCCAATTTTGATTCTAGTCTTAGCTTCCTCATACGTTCCAAATCTTCTCACTAATTTTTCCACTGCTTCATTTAGCAAGTCTTCAATAGCCTCTATAGCTTGATCAATGTTGATCTCATAATCTTGTGGTGGCAACCATGTTGTTCTTGGTACATCTAGTTTTATTAGAGTGGTGTTGGTATCCACTATGAAACATATGTCATCTTTATACTGTTCCACCAATTGTGCAGGTGTCCTCATTCAATTTTGCATTCTTTCCTTGAAGGTAGTGAAGTATGCATCCATGACTAATGTGAAATTATCCCCTAGTGACTTTATGAATTCACTAATTTGTGTTGTTATTGCTTGGGTTTTGTCCTAATTGACATTACCAAAAGATGGGAAGAAATTATGAAAGTAGAAAAATGTGCACATGAGGAGTTAACTGAACTTAGATGAATTAGATATGGCTGACCTAATTGTCCTCATATTCTCCTCCAATTTCTTTAGTAGAAGCTCGGATAAGTCTAGTTTTAGTCCTCTCTTCACAATCTTATTAGCAGTTTCAACTGCTCCGCATGCTATGTTGTTCAATCGGATAGCTTTGAGTACCTTGTATCCAAGTACACATGCACCAAAATTCATCTCTGGGTTAGAGATTGAATTTACTTTTAAACCTCTGTCATCCCATACTGCACCTGTTAACTTTTAAATCTTGGGGTGAGAAGGATTGTTTAGGGCTTTAGCCTTGTTGGTTAGTAGATAACCTATTACTATGTGAATCACATCCTTAGTGATTGGTTTTGGTTCATCCAACCACATTTACCTGTCATGAAATTGGATGATTAGTATCCGAATCCACTCGGTCTTGAACTCTTTCAGGAATATTAGGCCATTTGTCAACCCTTTCACCTCAATGTGTTTGTGTTCATCTTTAAGGTTTCCATCTATGCAAAGCTTCTTATAAGCTTCTTCAAACTCAAGATCTCCAATCTCTGCAACCTTGCAGTGGATATATTCTTGGACATCTTTGACTAAAAAAACCCTAGGAGGGATGCTTGAGAATGCTCCTTGGTCATTGGGTTGTGAAGCAACCTCAGGGAAAAATTTATACTTAGGCTCTTCACAAGTTGTATTCTTGATTAGGTTGAAGTTATTGTCATTTTCATTCTTGATCTTTGTGACTCGCGAGGTAGTTTCCATATTTCATGAAATATTTAGGGATTTCTCCATAATGAACTATGAGCTTGGTAAGCCTTGGTACTTACATGATCTTCACTATAGATTGTTAAAATTTGTTTAGATTTGCCTTTGAATCTGCTGTGAATCAATCTGCAAACTTGTCACTTTCAATCTCTCTACTTCGCTCTGTTGTTTTCTAGTTTTCAATTTGTGAGAAAATGAGCTCTCTCTTCGATGCCCTATTTATAGAAAATAACCTAAGTGGTGTAATTAATGCTTCATCTACCACTCGGTAATCAGTGATGCTTGGGAATTATACCATAGATTTCATCCTTGGTGAGTATACAACGCTCAGGGTAATTGATAACTTAGTTGCACTTTTCACATGTTCACCAACAATGCTCAGTATATAGCGAAGAATTGATTGTCTTTTACATGACTACCAACGATGCTTAGTTTACATTGACAACTTGGCTTTTATATGTACCCTGATGCTACTCGGTGTGTATTCAACGACGAGATTATATTCACAAAATCATAACAACTAATACCATAGTGCATCTCTATTCATGCTAGTTTGGCATATTATCTATAAATATTGGAACTAATGTAAAATATAACTTTGTATAGTGCAGTTCCATACTTACTTGTATGCTTAGGTAGGGGTGTTGATATCACCAGATCCATTTGATGAGGTGTCACCAATTGCAGTGCTTGGTCTAGCATCATCTTTTCTTGAAGCTTTCCTCCACATTTGATTTCTCATTCTCCTGATATCTTCAATAGTGTTCCCATTAGTAAAATTTATTGTCTCTAGCACTCAGTCTCTGTAGTCCTTGCTTAGGTGACCGACCTTATGACATTGTAAGCATGCCATTCCAGAGTTAGTCCAGTTCCTAGACCTTCATATCCATTTTGTCATGTAGTTTGCAGCTATGTGTCCATAGATACCACATGCTGTACAATTTTCCCATGTGTTGTAATCCCAAACATATGAGTTACTAACTCTTCTCAGTTGATAAGAATTTTCTTGTTCTTTTGGCTTCCATGCTTTCTTTTTCTTTTTCTTGCATTCATGAGATTTGTGCCCATGCATTTTGCAAGTAGAACAATATTTTTCATGTAGGATTCCTTCTTTGGTGGGTTTACCTTAGATTTGCATTCATCTACTTTGTGTCCATGCTTGTTATAGTTATAAAAACTACCTATGAATGTAGAAGTTGATTTAGAAATACCTTTAGCTTTGCTCCTGCAAACATTTGAAGTTTGGCCTGGTTTTCCATAGTGATTGCATGACTGCTTCTTTGGTCTTGGAATTGTGTCGACATAATTTTGATCATATCAGTTTGATGATTCTCCATGCTTGGTATACCCTAAACCAATATTGTTGTTGAGTCTTCTTTTTCCATTCAGAAAATCATCCATTCATTTTGTGCTTTCTTCAGCTTTCTTGATCATATCATTATGTTGTTGCTAAATCCTTACTTCATGCTTTAGTTTCTCATTTTCTTCTCTTAGTTCACCAATAGCTTCCTATTTCCCATTGAGTTGTAAGTTCACTTGGTTGGCCTCATGACTCATAAGAAATATTTGATTGGTGATCTCATGATGATGTTTAATAAGTCTTGGTATTTAAGTTTCTCTCTCTTGCAGCTTTTTAGTGATCTTCCTCCTATCATCAATAGCTAATGTTCTTTCTTGTTTATCTTGTCTAGCAATATTCATAACATCAATCATCCTTACCATCTATGTCTCTTGACTAATTTGTAGTACCTTTACTTGTTCTTGCAGATGTTGATTGATTTCATTCAGACTTGTAATGCTTCCTTCAGATGTGTCTGATGTATTGTTAGATGTAGATCCTAATGACTCAAAAAAATCAGGTATCTCTTCTTCATGATAGTTAGTTTCATTGTAGTGAGATTCCATAACTTTTATTTCATCCAGTAGCTCTCTCATCTTGATTCTTACTTCTTTGCATTGCTCATAGAAGATCTGTATCTGCAACTTCTGATTTTCAATATTCTTATCAAGCTTATACCTTTCCATTGTATGATCCTTCTCTCAAGTGATTTAAACTTTTCAAAAAAGAGATCTAGCTCTAATACCAATTTTTGGATTAATGGAATGGTGTGTACTAAGAGGGGAGGGGCGAATCAGTACCCTTAATTTTTTTTTATCAATTTATCCTTTAGTAATCTTTCCTCGCATTACCGACCATATTGCTTTTCTACCTTATGCATGTAATATCATAACATAAACTTAATTGCATGTAAAAATTCATAGAAATATTAATGAAAATTATTTACATATGACACAAGAATTGGTAACACAGAAAACCCATGTTAGAAGGAAAAAATTGTGGTGGGGATGAAACCCACAAAGATTCACTATCTGTAGAATGGAAGGTACCAGTTAAGGCTACAAGTGTGATCACTTATGATGATCTTACCCTATTAGGAGTAACATTTTAGACTGGTTAGGTCTACTCAGTTAAGAGATTTCAACAACATTGTTAAGTTTGCACTCGTTTTAGAGATTTACAATAAGACTGTTAAGTCCACCTTCTTAAAGGATTTATTCTATTTGCTACAATTGTCAGAGAGTAGTCAAAAATAATTGTTGACCTGTTAGTATGAAATCTTGAATTGATTTTTACAGATCCTTTAAGTTCAAAAGATATATGTATCACCTATAGTGATTGATTAATACCTCTATTCTACTCGGTAGCCTTGAATCTTGTTCTTCATAAGTGAATTCTATGCTTTGTGTCCTTCTACATGAAACTCTCTGTTGGATCCATAGATGTCTTTTGCAGCTACAATCATGTTGTTCTGATTGATTTCTACATCTATTTATACAATGTATTGACCTATTTAGGTTTCACGCTTGACAATAAAAACTCTATGATCAAAGGTTTACAACTTGACCTTGATCTCCTAGTTTGCATGTTTACAATCAGTTAGACTGATTAAAATAATTAAATATGCTTTACTTGTTCCTCAAGAAATGATTTTACAGCTAAGCATAATGCTAATTATAAAACTAAAGTATTTTATCTTACGTGTATCTCAGATCCACATTTCTCGAAAACAAAAATGTCTCTTGGTAGATTGGTGATTGGTCCGCTCTGTAGTTTGTGCTTGGTGATGTCTTTGAACTATCTATCGGTTTACTCTGTAAACTATGCTCTTGGTTTACTCTGTACACTATTTGTTGGTGATAGTCTGATTTAGGTCTTCACTGTTCTTGTATGTTTCAGTGATCTCTGCACTTAACTATATGTCATCACTCGGTGATCATTTTACTGATGGTATACTATTGACAAATATGATCCTTTAGGATTATCACACTTGCACCATATGTTATATAAGAGTTTATGAACTTTAAGTAAAATCACAACTCTATACTCCCTTCAACATTTTACAAATTATGGTCATGTATATATGACAATTATTATATACTTAAGAAAATTATGTCATTTAAAAAATGGCCTTAATCTCAACTGAATCAAAGAATAGCATTGATAAAACCATTCAACAATTATTAATGTATTAAAAAAGGTTCTTTTAAACAATTACCTATACAATTTTTTTGTTTAACATAATAGAGTTTTTATCCTAATTTACAAATGCTTGAGTTATACATTAATGTAAGAAAGCATAAATAACCCATGTGTATCATACTTCATTTTGAACTTAAAATAAATATTTCATCTTTCATATTCTATAACATTACATGTATCATTTGTCATAATATCATTATCATTAATTTAAATTCCTTGTCATAATTTTTAGAATTTCTTACTTACTCACCAAAGCCTTTGGGTTCTCCATTTATCATTTTCCCCTATTTATCTAATTCCAATTTTCTAGTGACTATGCAATGCATACAAATGCTGCATAAATTGAATAAATCACTTTTCACATTGAAATACAAATGTAAATAAGTAATGAGAAAATTAATTATCTGACCAAACAAAAAAATCCCTCCTCAACTCTTCCTTTTGTCATTTCCTCTCAATTTTTCCTTCCAAGTCTAGGGCTTACGCTTAGATAACATCCACATCCATTTGAAGACTCTTATTTCAGCACATGTAGGAAAGATATTGACAATGATTGTGGTATATGTGGTTATCTTCCAATTTACATTGCGTACAATTTCCTAAGACCTTTTTGAAAACAACTCCAAAGTGTGCATATCCTATAATCATTGCATTACTCGAAACCCTCTTTCTTTCAGACACTCTGTTAATAGTTCACATGCTTGGGCTATGCTTCTATATTCTACATATTTTTTCTCCCAAAGTAATTGCAACTACCACATTCAGCAAGATTATTTCTTGCAGTCAATCCTTCCACATCCTTTCTTTGCACATTTTCTTCTATTCCAACTAGCTCATATTTGATAATCTCTACTCCCTTTCTTCTTTGTTCTCTTCTACGAGAAAATACACTCTATAGTATCATGTTTCCTCTCTTTTCCATGTCAATTGGCCTAAAATTGAGACTTACATTTGGATCTATTTTATAGCAATGATTTGGAACTCCACCTCTCCTATTTCACCCATTAGTCATGCACTTCATTGACTGTATTTCTCATGGTATTGATGCATGATTGGTTAGATAGAAAACATGAAAGAGACGTCGTCTCATGGAATGCAATGGTTTCCAATTTATAGAAAATAGATAAGTGAAAATTCAATGGCCCTTGGTCTACTAGTGAAGTTTTTTGGTTCTCAATGAGCCCACCAGGGATCAAGTCTTGTTGCTTGCAAAGACTCTGACACCATAAGGGATAGTTCCATAATCATGCCCTGGGAAAATTTTAGAAAAATGGATAACCCTTAGTCCTTGGCTCTTAGCCAAAGAGATTTTGAATCTCCAACAAAAAAAAGAGTCTTTTTGAACTCTCAAGCCCATGTCGCTGACAATTTCCTACACCCCTACAATACTTCCTCTCCTACAATACAATGGACCCCAAATTGTTTAATTGAAACAATGGGGAAGAATACTTCTTAATGACATGGTTACCCCTCTCCTACTTTGCTTGGTTTGACAAAGCGCTAGGCTACCTTAATGGAGTTATGATACACCTCTACCCATGCCACTCACCATATCTGATCCATACTTCATAAATTCAAACTATCTCTATGTGAAATGAGGTAAATTGACTCAATCAATTTCCTAGGTTGTCCATTATCGCAAAAATCACCCAATAAATAGGGGCACAACCTAAGCTCTAGACAAAATGTACCAAAGTGGTGCAGGAGTACCTAGGCTATCCTCAAAGCCCTAGTTAGTTTTTTCTTGTAACTGACTCTAGCCAAGTCAGTATATTTTTTATTAGACCTTATAAGGTCTTGTATTTGTGTGTGACTAGGTGACTTAGTGGTTAGTGCTAATTTCATTCTAGTTTAGTTTAGTTTTCTTTTAAGTGTTTAATCCTTATAATAGGCCTAAATTTGGGAAATGGGGTCTAAATGTGTCCTAGACCTATGTAAGATGAGAAATATGCTTAAAGAGGATTTAATGATGTTATTTCATTGATTTGTATGGGTTAGAGGCCCTAAAAGATAGTTTGCATCATAAATGCAAAAGATGCTCAAAAGTTGTCATGACAACATTTGCAACTTTTGCAAATGTTGCATGCAACTTGACAACTTTGGATTCCCCTCATTATAGGAGTGGTAAATAAATTCTAGTGACCTAAAATGGTGGAGGAAGCATCTTATGATACTCTGTGGCTCATTTCCAGTGGTAGAATGATTGTAAGGAATTTTTTGAAAGTGAATAGTGAAGCTTTTTGAGATATAGAGTACAGTCGACTTGTTTGAATGTTCTTAATTCTTTAGTGGATTGAAAATATTAATCTATTGGTGGATTCATGTAGTGAAAAAATATTCAAGACTTTTTATTTTAGTGAGAAAGTTGATTAGTGTTGATTTTTTAGCCTTGGGAAATTGTTTAAGTTTTAGGGAGTCTGCTGGTCCAGTTCAGTGTAGTTTTGGTTTTATGGCTCCCCCATGAAATCCAACCATGGGAAACTCAAAAGGTTGGAAGAATGAGTTAGGGGAGCCTCTGTATAGTGTGAATATTCAAGTAGGAGGTTAGAGGAATCTATTTTTTATTTTTATAGCCATGCCCTTAGTGAGATAGGACTGTCCAGTTAGGTGTATGGCAAAGGAAAAGATGAATGCAGAGACAAGGGTGTGTATGAAAGTTCTGAACCAAGTGTGGTCTCAGAGTCTTAGGGTCTTATAGATCCCTGGTTATGAGTTCAAAGCCCATCCAATCCATTTGGATAGATTTCTCCAAAGAAATCAGTGGATTTCTTGTGAGGAGACAAAATAGGCCTAATAGCCTTACAATTTAGGAGAGAGGTGTACGGAAGGCTTGGGGACCCTAGACCTTAAAAATCCTTTAGGTCTTCAAAAAAGGTATCATAATCCTAGATTAGTTTTTGGGGTTTTTTGGGAGATTTAGGAAGAAATTTAGAAAAACCCTCCGAATAGGGCTAATTGGTCAATTAGGCCTAATAGGATCATTTTGAGAGAAGATTTGGAACTCGACTAAATTGGGATTAAAGACCTATTAAAATGGGAATGTTTGGATGCAGAATGTGTATAAAAGTAGTAGACAAGAACCTTGTAGCATTTTTGGATTTTGTATGAAGGGTTTATGTTTGGAATCCTTCAAAGCAAGTGTGAAGCATTGAGACAAAACTAGTGGTAGTTGTCCTTCAAGATGAAACATAAGAAGAGTAACTCTGGGAGAAGAGTTGGAATAGTCTCAGGCTCAGTGTCTTGAGGCTATTGAGATCCTAGAATAGGAATTAGGAGCCTAATTAGATTAGGGAAATAAATTCCTATCTAGAACATTGTGTGACCACACCTTGGGGTTACTTCTATCAGATTGGTATCAGAGCATAGCTGATCAGAATTGTGCTTAATGTTCCAACCAATTGAATCAGTAGGAGAGTCAACAATGGTGACCAATGCTGAGTTGGCTAAGAAGGTAGATGATAAAGAAGTGTAGAATAGGATACTCTGAGATAGATTGGCTCAATTAGAGAAAAAGATGGATGAAGTTGATATAAAAGTAGATGAAGTGAAGGATTATAAGGTTGAAGAGAAAGGAAAAGGCATTGTCATTGATGATGAAGTACCCAAAGCTGACCCTGTCCTTAATGAGGAGCCATTCCTAAAAGATTTAAAGGCTATGAGTGGAAAATTACTAGAAGGAGTTCCAATCTTTACTAGAAAGATGGATCCAGAGATAGTCCTTGACTGGATAGAGGGACTAGAAAACCATTTTGAGTGTGATGGAATTACTGAGGCTCAAAAGGTGAAGGTTGCAAAAGCTAGACTGAGAGGCTCTGCACTCACTTGGTGGAAATTCCTCTAAGATGAGAGAGAGAAGGAAGGAAAGAGGCCCATTGCTTCATGGAAGGCTATGGTTTCCAAAATAATAGATGCTTATATCCCTGAGGATTATGAAATCCAATTTCATAAGAGAAGGCAAGGACTAAGATAGAAGGACCTAGATGTAAACTCCTATATTGAAGAGTTTCAGAGACTTTACATGAGATCTAGAGTTGTAGAGGATGAGAAGGTTAAGGTAGAAAAATACCTTAATGGCACTAGTAAATTTGGCTTCAAATTTTGACGAAAATTGGTCAAAATTTTGATAGTAATTGGTCGAATTCACGACCAAACCTTTTGTCGATATTTTTTTGTCAAAATTTCAACGTAATTATTACTGGTCGCAATTCTGACCAAACTAGAGGTCACAATTTTGACTATAGCTCTTGTTTAATTTGATAGAAATCGACGTCAAAATCTATGGTGCAATGGTCAGAATTTTGACCAATATTTGGTCACAATTGCGACCATAACATTGGTGGAAAGCATGGCACGCACGTTGAAATCTCTTCATGGAATGGTCAAAATTTTGACCAATGATTGGTGGAAACGAGTGGAGGCGTTGGTCAAAATTTTGACCATCCCATCAAGTGATTTCGACGGGCGTGCTATGCTTTCCACCAAGGCATTGGTCGAAATTTTGACCAATTGTTGGTGGAAATGAGTCGAGACATGGGTCGAAATTTTGACCATCAGTTTCAGAGATTTCGACATGGATGCTTTGCTTTCCACCAAGGTATTGGTCCAAATTTTGACTATCTCATTTGGAAATGGTCAAAATTTTGACCAATACTTTGGTGGAAATAAAAAGGGTGAGGGTTGCAATTTCGACCAAAGCCTTGGTGGAAATGAATATGGCATTGGTCGAAATTTTGACCATTGCCAATTTTTTTTTAAAAAAAAAATTGTACCAATTAATTTTTTTTTAATTCTACTTGGATTCAACTGTGTAGTTTTTTGAGTCTCATTGGCTCTGGGTGATGCTCACAGAGGTGAAGGACTGGGACTTCCCAGGAGGTCACCC
>MU221686.1:25187-62350 GCA_018584345.1 Thuja plicata
TCAGATGTCTTACTTCAGAAAAGAGAGCCCTAAGTTCGATGGAGAAAATTATCTAGATTGGAAAAACAAAATGATAACCCATCTACAGTGTGTTGGTTTTGATATCTTTGAGATAGCCACACAAGAATTTGTTATTCCTTCTTTAAAAGATCTATCAAGAGATGATGCTACTAGTAAATAGAAGGATACATTCACAGCTAATACAGTTTCCAAAGAAGCCCTTATAAACGCACTATCTGACAGTGAATTTTCTAAGATCAAGAAATTAGACAAGACATACACAATATGGAAGTATTTAGAAGACATGTTTGAAGGAGATATTCAAGAAAAGAGTGCATGCAGGAAGACATGGAAAAAGAAATACAACAATCTTGAGATGTTACCTAAAGAGAACATTAGAGCCTACAATCAAAGGATAAATGAAGCAGTCTCTTTAATCAAAAACAATGGTGGAGAAATATTAGAAGAGGATATAATGGACAAGATGTTAACTACCTTAACATCAGACTATAAAAACAAGATAAGTATTCTAGAAGAAACTATGCAACTCTCACAAGACATCAAGAGAGAGACTTTGATCAGTAAAATCTCTACATTTGAGATATCAAGATTGAAGACTGAACCTAAAAGTGAAACAACTTTCAAAGCCTCAGTCCATGGTAAGAAATCCTTATACATCTCTAGCCATAATGAGAAAGAAGAAGTTGATGAAGAAGTAGAATATATCATTGCTATGATTTCTAAAAGAGAAAAGAAAGGAAAATGAAAATATGAAGGATAGCTTCCATTCAAATGTTTCTCATGCAAAAATATTGGTCACTTTGCATCTAAGTGTCCCACAAGAGTCAAGAAGTTAAGATTTGATTACAAACCTAAATATAATGAGGAATGTTACCATGTTGAAGAAGGTGTAACTAATGAAGATTCAAGAGAGGATGAAATTGGATTCGTTTCCCTTAGAGACATGGAAAAGTTGCTTGAGGAAATGGACATTGCAGATGAAAAGGAAGAACAAGAGTTAACCCTAATTTCCAAAGCAGACATCAGAACTGATTGGATTATTGACAGTGCAACCTCCCACCATATGACAGGTGACAAAGACAGATTTGTTCATTTACACAAATACAAAATTGGTATGGTTAGATTTGGAGATAACACTCCTAAACCTATCATAGGCATATGTTCTATCACTTTGGATGGAAAGAACAAGACAGATGATGTTATGTATGTTGATGGATTACATCATAACTTGCTAAGTGTTGGACAACTACTTGACAAAGGTTATCATTTGGAGTTCAAAGACAACAAGTGCATCATTAACAACAAGGATGGAGACATGATTGCATCAAGATCTAAAACAAAAGGTAATTTTTTTCAGCTCAATTCAGATGTAAGTTGTTTTGTTGCAAAAGTGGATGACAGTTGGTTATGGCACAAGAGACTTTGTCATATCAATTTTGATAACATAGTAAAGATAAGTAATGTCAAGGCAATCAGAGATCTTCCAAGTATAGCAAGCCTAGTTGACACAATGTGCAGGGAATGTGTTATGGGAAAGCATGTAAGGAGTTCTTTCAGAAGCAAGCAGAACACAGCTGAAAGCAAATTGGACCTAGTGCATACAGATTTATGTGGTCCTACCCAAACAAGATCATACTACGGAGAAAGGTATTTAATTTTGTTTGTTGATGATTTTTCAAGGATAATGTGGGTTGAGTTCTTAAAAAAGAAATCAGAAGCCTTTGAGAAGTTTAAAATATTCAAACCTAAGGTTGAGAATGAATCTGGATTAAAACTAAAATGTCTGAGATCAGATAGAGGAGGAAAGTTCACCTCTGATCAGTTTTATGAGTACTATGAAGAACATGGAATAAAAAGACACTTGAGTGCTCCTAGAACCCCTCAACAAAATGGGATTGCAGAAAGGAGGAACATGATTATACTTGATACACCGCGCACTATGATGATTGAAGGAAAAGTTGCACACACATATTGGAGAGATGCAGTAAATACAACAGTCTATACTATCAACAGAACTCAATTGAGGCCAGGCGCAGATAAGACACCCTATAAACTTTGGTTTGGTAATGTACCTACAGTAAAGTATTTCATAATTTTTGGCAGAAAATGCTACGTCAAGAGAGATGATGGTGTTGGTAAATTTGATGCTAGAAGTGATGAAGGTATTTTTCTTGGTTACTCTACAAAAAGAAAAGCATATAGACGTTTCAATTTGAGATTGAAAAAGATAATTGAAAGTACTCATGTAAAAATTGATGAAAATTTTATGGTTCAAGAGAGGTACTATGAATATGCACCTATGATTGAAGATGAACCTAGGACTAGCAGAAAAAGTATTGTTATTGAAGAAATGTTTGATTGCATTGATGTCTCATGCAATGACCCTGAATCAAGAAGAGAAGAATCATAGATTACAGAAGAAGAAGTAACACATAAGGTTCCTAAATTCACATCTAGCTACCACTCTAAAGATGATATCATTGGAGATCAGAGCAGCAGTGTTTTGACCAAATCAAAAGCAAAAAGTCTAACAATGGATGAAGAGGTATGTTTACTTTCACAAATTGAACCTTTAAGTGTTGAAGATTCTTGTAATGATTTTGATTGGAAGAATGTAATGAAAGAAGAATTAGATCAGAAAATTAAGAATGAGACATGGGAATTGGTTCCTAGACCTAGTGACAAAAATGTGATTGGAACAAAGTGGATCTTTAGAAACAAGATGAATGAAGAAGGTACAGTAGTAAGAAACAAAGCAAGATTGATATGTAAGGGATATGCACAGAGAGAAGGAATAGACTACACTGATACATTTGCCCCTGTGAGCAGACTGGAAGCCATTAAATTTTTCTTGGCCTATGCAACATTCAAATACTTTGAAGTTTATCAAATGGATGTAAAGTCAGATTTTCTAAATGGTGACTTGAAGGAAGAAGTCTACATAGAACAGCCTGAAGGATTTAATCTTTTAGATAAACCTGACATGGTATGCAGATTGAAGAAAGCACTCTATGGTCTTAAACAGGCCCTAAGATCTTGGTATGAGAGACTTGATGGTTATCTTACCAATATTGGATTCAAGAAAGGTGCAGCAGATTGTAACCTATTCAAAAGAGAGACACCTGATGGATTGCTACTAGTTGCCATATTTGTTGATGACATTATCTTTGGAGGTAATGACAAGTTTAGTGCAGCATTTGCAAAAGAAATGCAGAATAAATTTGAAATGAGCATGATTGGTCCTATAAAATACTTTTTGGGACTAAATGTAAAGCAGACAGATAAAGGTATATTGATTAATCAGTCAAAATATGTGAAGTAAATATTGAAGACCTTCAAGATGGAAGACTGTAAGCCAGTATGCACTCCTATGAAGTCATTATGAATCTGCCTACCCCAGCCAAACAAAAACATGTCAGAAGCTTTCTTGGTCACATTGGGTATTATAGAAGATTCATTAAGGACTTCAACAAGATGGCAAGTCTTATGTATTCACTTCTCACTAAAGATTCTGACTTTATCTAGACATCAGACTGTGATGAAGTCTTCCTACAGCTGAAGTTTGTTCTGACTCAGGCACCTATTTTGTGAGGTCCTAATTGGACCGTCCCATTCCACATACATCCAGATGCCTCTAATCATGTTGTTGGAGAAATTCTTGGACAAAAATAAGGTACTCTAGAACATGATATTTATTTAATTAGAAAAAATCTTCAAGGTGCTGAGATGAATTATACAGTTACTAAAAAGGAGCTATTGTCTATTATCTATGCTCTGAACAAATTATGCCAATATGTCACTGGTTATCAAATCTTTGTACATACACATCATGTAGTCATTAAATACCTGGCTAACAAACTTGCAATCACAGGGAGGTTAGCTAGGTGGTTTTTGTTGTGTGTGTTATTTGTGGTTCCTGTAGCTGCAACACAACACTTCAATAATTCATTGTATTAGTGAAAAACAATGGTTAGCAAACATATAAATCACTAAAATCGACCTATTGCTTCTTATCTAGGAGTATGAAAAATGTCATAATTTCCCTCAGAACATGCATTTGTCAGTGACATATACAAACTATAATGAAAGATTCAAATAAAACTAATCTACATACTCAAGAAATATGCATTTACAATCCAAAATCAAGGGTCAATTGAGCTTAAAACTCATCTTATTTATAGAAGAAATTAGGAGTGAGAGGAGAGAAGAAGCCATTAATGAAGGTGTAAGAAGCATTAATGGAGGATGTAAGAGGAATTAATGAGGCATGGTGGAGGAATAAGCATTAAATAATTCATTATGAGAGCATTTAAGGAAGCATGGTGAGGGTGTAAGTCCAAGCTTCAGAAAGTGGACTTTGAGGGAAGGGGAGCTTGAGAATGTGGAATTTTTGAAATGAGTTGAATTCCTAATCACAAAATTAGGAATGTGACATCATTAGGAAGTGGGTTAGGATAGGATTAAGATTAGAAGTAGGCTTAGCATGGGTGAAGAGGTTGGGATTAGTTTGAACCCAGGGTTAAGGTGGTTGAGGTAGGTTAGGTTAGGGGTTAAAGGGAATATTAATGAAATGACTTATATTTAATATATTCATTCAACAATAGGAAAATTGATTATTTAAGATTTTGATTGCTTTTGATAATTAATTAGGACTATAGCCAATTAATTAGATTAATTTAGGCTAGGGGATAGGCTTTTTGCAAGTGATGAGGGGTAATTAGGATTTTATTTAATTCCTTTTAATTAATTAACTTAGCAATGTTTTTTATTTAAATTGATTGTGTTGAATTGATTTGATTTGATTGGCTAAGGTAATTAATGGATTAAATCACTTAGGAGATTATATTTGATTTGAATAAATTATGCTAGTAATTTGAAGAATTGTTTTTGACATAATTGGGGGTATGATCACACTTAGGGAAAATAGGGTCTATGGTCAGAGTAGACCAAATTAGGGTGGTTACAGTTTCTGCTACAGGAGTTTGACATTACCATCATAGATAAGCCAGGTAGATCAAATGTGGTGGCCGATTTTATCTCATGCGTGCAGAATGCTGATGAACCTATGGCAATTCATGACAGTTTCCCTAACAACCACCTGTTCTCCATTACATCTCAAGCTCCTTGGTACGCTGATATTGCTAACTATCTAGTTTCCCAAAAGGTACCTCCATGCTTCTCTCTAAAGGAAAAGCAGTTACTAATAGAGAAAACTTTCAAATTTTCATGGATTGTTGATTATTTGTTTTATACTGGCCCCGACCCAATATTGAGAAGGTGTATTTGAGAGGATAAAACTTATGACATCCTACGGGCTTTTCATGATGAGCCCTATGGAGGAGATTTTTCTGCCAAAAGGACATCCATGAAGGTACTTAACACTGGTTACTACTAGCCATCCCTCTACAAGGATGCAGCCAATTACACAAGGAAGTGTGATCGATGTCAGAGGATGGGGCGGCCTACTAAATCTGATGAAATGCCACTCTTTCCTCAAGTAGTGGTGACTCCATTTGATAAATGGGGAATCGATTTTGTCAGTCCCATCAGTCCTGCCTCAGATGACAATTCATACATCCTTGTATGTACTGATTATGTGACCAAGCGGGTGGAAGTTAGAGCCATGAAACATGTCAAGGATAACAGTGTTGCATAGCTTCTGTATGAGGAGATATTTACGCGCGATGGTGTACCTAGAGAGTTAGTCAGTGATCAAGGAGCTCAATTTACCTCTACATTGATTAGTGCTCTGATGAACAAGTATAATATTTTCCATCAGAAATCAAGCCCCTATCATCCACAGGCGAATGGTCAGGAAAAAATAACTAACAAGGAGATAGAAGCTATCCTCACCAAGATAGTACAGCTACATAAGAAATATTGGAGTAGTCACCTCCAAGAAGCACTATGGGCCTATCAAACTACATTTAAAACAACAACAGGGTTTACTCCTTTTGAGTTGGTATATGGAAAAATAGTTGTGATGTCGATTGAGTTTGAACATAAAACTTTACGTATGACATTACAGCTCAACATTGATTTTACTGAAGCCCAACACAGTAGGATCCTACAGCTTAACCAGCTGGATGAGATAAGGAAAGCCACCATGCAGCACACTGAATTGGTTCAGACACAACAGAAAAAGTGGCATGATTCTCATATCCTTACCAAACAGTTTTCTCCTGGCGACTGGGCTCTTTTGTATGACTCTAGATTCCAAGAAACCCAAGGTAAGCTTACAACACGTTGGCTTGGCCCTTATGAGATTATACATGTTTATGCTAACAGAGTAGTTTAGTTATCCACCATCGACCCTGTATGTTTCAAGTTATTGGTGAATGGTCATGGGCTTCACCTATACCATAAACCTGAGACAAAGGCTGATTTCTTGCGGTAGTTTGAGATTTCTCTTGCCCCAGCTGAACCTCCTACAGCCGAAGGACTCCTGCAGCTGAAGAAATTATTGCAGCCAAAGAACCTCCTCCTCCAGATGAAGACTTTCTTGCAGCCAAAGAACCTCCTCTAGCTGAAGACTTTCCTACAACAGAAGGACCTCTTCCTATTGAGGGCATTCCTGCAGCCAACTGGAGTAATTATTTGCTTTGGTCGTCTCTTTGACATTTTTTCCACATGCAGTCATAATTAAATTTTTGTTTCCCACAAAAATTACTTGTCCATAATAAAAGGTCATCCCATCACCTTTTTCATCACTTTTTCTTCCATCATCACATTCACGACACCTCATTATTACGCCAGCTCAAATTTTTGCTCTGCCCACGTCATCAAATCTTTCCGGATTAGGGTATATCAAGGTGTAATAAGCAAAGGTATGCATTACTTTATTGTTTAAAAAAGTTTTTGCTTCATTTAATATCATTATGATACATTGTAATTAATTTAGCATTTCATCAATGATTTTGCCATACTTTTTCGGCACGCAAGTGTGGACACTTTTCGCCTTTTTCGTAGGGGGAAGTAAAAAGATTTTGTGTGTAATAAATGAAATATCCCATCAGCTCAAATATTCTGTTAGTTTAAAATCTTCTATCATGATTGCGATCCTTTGTCATTAATATTTTTGCAACAAGAATTGTACTATGTCGTCATGTCAAAAATGATGATTTGACAACCCCTATGTGTAACATTTCACAATCAGCCCTGTCTTTTTAAAACTCAAACTCCCAGCCTATATTTACAACACTATTTCAAAACTTTCTTTTGTGTCTTTTCTGTGTTACCCAGAAAACTAGAAAGCTTTATTCAAATTCTGGGCACAGTAGTGGCATTTCAACAAATAGAATTAATAGTAGCAGTGGAATAAGAGGGCTTTTCAATTTTTTTCAAAAATTGCTAATGTTTTCAAACAACAAGATGGGTGGTTCTCCTATACGACACGAACTAGAAAAACCACTTGGCATTATTACAGGACCAAGACAGTGTTCAGGTTTTTAACAGAGTTGGGTGGCTGACCTAATTTATACGGTTGAATGGTCATGATGAAGCCACGACACTAGAATTCTTGAGGACTTACAACAATGGTGTTGCATATATCAAAGGGTTGCGAGTAGAATCTTCTGAAGAAAGAATTTTTGAAGTCTCTAGACTTCCTTCCATGGGAGAAGAATTTCCATATGGGCACGATGAACGCACAGCTAGAGAAGAATTTTCTTTACCAATAGATGCTTGAGTAGATTACAACAAACAGGGTGTTTAGAGGTTATCTCTTCTAGGAGAGTATCCTTAGTTAGAAGTTCATATTATCAGGTACATTACCTGTGAGGGTTGTTTTTCCTTTCTACATGCACTACACTTCAAATTATTGATTCATTTACGGCGTGACCATTTGGTAAATGTCCCCAATTTTATTTATGCCTTTTAAATTTAAGTGTTGAAGAGGTACGGAAGGGGCGACAGAATGCAATGACCCACCACAATTTAATCAAGTAGGAAAGGTCACTGCGGGATGTCTCTTCCATGTCCCGGGATGGATTTATTGTAGCACCTCATGTTTAGTTACATGGAGAAGTGCCACGACCCAAAATTCAAGAACAACAAGGGAATAACCCTGATGAGGATGAGGAATTTGTTGAGCTAGAAGAACCTTTTAAGAATCCTTCTCCTTCAGGAATTGATGTGGAGAATGTGGCACCTGACCATCCAAACCCTACCTCAGGGAGCAGAGAAACTAAGGTTCCCACAGTTTCTTGGACCCTAAAAGTTGAGAAAAAAGATAAAAAAGGGTAAGGGTAAGGCCAAGGTAAAAGAATATATGAGTCAAGATGCTCCTATTTCTATTGTTTCTCCTGCAACCACACCTGTCAAGAAAAGAAAAATTTCACAGAAGCATCCTGCAGCTTCTGTTGATACTCCATTACAAAGAAGTGTTCATTTGAACACTACACAAACAGACATCAAGGATTCCCTTGTTACGGTTGACTCTTCTCATGTCTCCTCTGAGGATCCTTCACAAGAACAACCGCAAGCAGGCAGTCCGTTTGCGAAATGCTAGGATATGATGGAAGAGGATATTGTAGCCACTGATGTGGGTAAAGAAGAAGAGTGTATAATTCCAGAGTTAGCAGAACCCAAAGGAGCCAGAAAAGAATCTTCTTCTCAGAAAGAAGGCAATCATGAGGAAAAGGCCCTTGTTCTAGATAACATGTCAGTTTGTGCAAAGAAAGAGGAAGGCCAACAAGAAGCCAGGTCGGTCCGACACAGGAACCTAGAAAAGGTAACTTTTCATGGTCTCTCAATTGACTATTTTAATGAGACGCAATATCAAAAGTCAATGTGGGAGTTAGAAAAGACAAAATTGAGAAGGGAACTCGAGAGGAAACAATAAGAAATTGAATTCTTACATAATAAAATAAATGACATTACAGACATAATTTTGGATTTAATAGAGTGCTGAGCACCACCAAGGGTTTGTACCCTATGCCTTAAGGAGCAATTACTATTGATTAAGTTAATGAGAGTCCTTCAGGATCTCAACTCAGGCATAGGAACCCCGCAGGAATTTGTGGCCGCATATAATACATCACCTGATTGTGTCCATAATTTATTATATGAGTTATATATTCACAATTATGTTGTTCCTTTTAACACTGACTGGAATCGCCTACTTTTTGTTGGCGATATTCATTTGTCTTCCCTCCTTTCTTGGACCCAAAATGAGATTAATTATGGAAAACAAATGCATAGGTACAGAATACTTGAACAGTCCATTACATTGCCTCTTCATCCTGAAATCCGGTCACCTCGACAACTTTATTGTGATTGGATGCAAATTGTTTATGAGTTTCATGATTCTGCACCTAGAAAAAGAATTTTGGATAGCCGCAAAGAAGTTTTTATGGCATTTGAGAGATTGTCACTAGAAGATGGGGACAGAGCAGCCGAGGGATTAAGGTAGAGATGGGGGAGATTAACTATGGAACTCAAAAAGGCAGAATCACATAGTGTGATCAACCTATGAGCTGCAATGCAGCGTGTTCATTGGTATATACACCTGGGATGTCAACCATGGCCCAAAATATATTTTTGACTTACCTTTCAGCCTCCTCTACTTTTATGGCCGCTATATAGCTATGTGGATAATGAACTAGATGAGAAACAGGAACTGAGCAGACACGTGAAGATGGAGAGGACAAATGGATTTTACTGGTGAGTGGGCACCTCCATGATTGGAGAGACATAGGAAGGATACCTCCAGGTTCTTGCAAAGATCTAGAATGTATCAGTGCTTGAGGATCGACACTAGTCTTCGTAGGGGGGAAAATGATAGGCCATTTTAATGGCATACTTTAGTTACCCTAGGAGAAATTTTGATAGGTCTTTTGCCATGTTTTCTCTTATTTACTCCAAGACTTTATACTTTAAAACTACTAATATGTGGCATTCAACCACTAAACCTATGCTATGGACATATGCATACTTAATATGATTTATCTAGATGAATATGCTTTGTTTATTACTATGGAACCATGATCATGTTTTATGGATGAGTTGACTGATTGAGCGATAGATAATGCATATGTACGTTAATGATTATTTTCCATGAATGATTTTATCCTAACAGTTTAAATGCAACGCATCAAAGTAGCAACCATCATCTTGTTCAGGTGAGCACATCCATGTGTTGGACGCTTGACTAAGTCCTACAACAAACGCACATGGATGGAACATCAACGTAGCAGTAGTGGAAGGTTTTCAGTTAATCCAAGTGCAGACGATTGAGTGAATACTTGGCAAATGCAATAAGTTCCCTGATGAAATCGAGGAGAGAGTGGGAAGTTAGATCCATTTTCCAAGTAGTTCTTTCCTCTTTTCTGGACCGATTCCATTTCCTTCTTTCTAGCTTTTCTTTCTGTTATTTGTTTGTAATAAAAGCTCCACCTTTTCTTAGGGTGTGTTTACTTTAGTAGTTAGATGTTTTCCTTTAAATAAATCCTCTCTCCTGCGTGAAAAGGAGGGCATTATTATTATAGTTGCAATAGAGTTCAATTCTGTTGTTTTACTATTTATGATAATCTATGTACTTTGTTATTCCTTCCAATGAGCAAATGAAATGATGAGATTAATTTTGTGTAATTGAGTGTTCTACGTATTGACCCAAGGGGGCCCACTTAGTGAGGAATCCATAGTTAGATTCATTTTAGTTTAGTTTTCTTTCCTACATTTCCATCATTTCAATTCCTATGCTGAATAGCTCCTGCAGCCAAAGCCACAGGACAACTATCGCTTCCTGCAGCCAAGCAACAGAGTAACTAAGGCATTGTAGTTAGTTTGTGCACTCTTCCATTCTGCTAGCAGTGTTCACTTCCATCATTTACATTCAAGTATTTTTTTCACATAAATAGCTTAACTTTCTTTTGAGCATTCATTTCATGCAGTAATAGTATAGTTTCCCTTCAAAAGCATTTACTTCCTACAGCCATAGAATAGTTTATTTCCAGCATTTGTTTCCTGCAGCGATTATAGAGTGATTGGTTGAGAAAGTTCTTGGTGCATATATTTTGCTGGCCCGTTTCAAGTAACATGTCCCTAGGATTGACATATTAAATGAGTTTCTTACAAAGAGGACGGAGTGCTTAGTTGGATGTCCAATCCCTGAGTTAAAAGTATTATGCCTAGTTTCTGAGCCTTTATAGCAAGCAATCAAGGGGTTATCCTAGAACACTGCGTTGTCTAAGGATACCTAAGATATGGTTTTGATTAAGCATATAGGTAAAGCAACTCTAAAAATGATGGGACACCAAGTATGAGATACTTTGTAGGATTTAAATGATATGATGATTACTAGGATGATGATGCTAGGATTGGTTGGATTTGATTTAGGATTGGATATGATTGATTTAGGATCAGATAGGATGATCTAGGATTGACTACTAAATTATGATAGGGTATGTGTGATGTGTTTCTAAAAGATGACTACTAAGGAAGCGCACAACCTTGTTGTTGTAGATTAATTTGTTGAATTTTTCTTGTTGGTGAGTCTCTTTCTTGATAGCTTCAATGATGTGTTGGTATGTGTGGGCTTCTCTATTTTATTCTTTTTGTTCTCTGTAAAGGGGAGGAAAAGGAATCTTCACCATTTTGTGTTTTGCAAACTTGGTCATGTGCACAGTTTTGATAATGTTGGGAAGATATTTCTTAGGACTAGGTAGTGACTGCGGTGAGTATACCTTGATTTATTTTGGAATAACTGATGATCCTATTTGTTTAGGACTTGTGAGTAAAAAATCGTGCAAGAGGCAAAGCAACCTTGCAAGATGCAAACAATGTTGATATCCTTGGAAAAAAGGACTTCAAAACTTTTGGATTGTCTTTGTTCAAGGTTTTTTTTTCACAAGGTTTATAATGTTGAAGACACATACGAGCACTTTCTACCTTAAGGATGTGGTGAGCTTGAAAACCTTTTCTTGCATATGTAGGCACACACACGAGAGCTAATCAGAATATAGCCATCACCAAGAATGTGAATCTAGTCATGATGTTGTATTATCCAACTCCAAATGCTCAAGGTGGCACGAATGTGCAAGTTTCTCGGGGAAGTTACTATCTTCCTTACCCAGCTGATTATCAAGCTTATGGAGGTGAAATGGATAGGTATCTAGTTTATCAGTTGCTAGTCATTTTGTGGAGTCCTCACAGTTGGTTTGTACGATGTGACTCACTTAAGAGCCTAGTTCGACCATGCCAGTATGCTAGGGAGTTCACCCAGTATGAACTACCATTGAACATGACCCACCCAAGCTTGAAAGGATATAGACAGACCTTTGGGTCCACCCTTTTTTTATACCGGCTAAAAGATTTACCGATTTGGGTTCGTTCTCTAGAAGGACTCATGCTTCTTCTGGATAGGCCCCTCTAAGAAAATTTTGAAAATTTCAAACAGTCACAATTACCTTTCTCTTGCACCAACGAACACAAAAGCTAGTGGGAGAGGATAGTGCGTGAAGTGAGGTTGTGCTCTACAAAAGTTTGTGTAAGTGCACCAAAGATGCAAGACACATGATTGATTCCCGATAAGTTAGGCACTGTGTTTTGATCTAGAATAGAAATGAACTCGCAAGCTTGTTCTTTTTATGAACACCAAAGTGAGATTTTTTTTGCCTTGTTCAATTGTCTTTATGCATTCAAGATTGAGTTTATTTGAGTTGTTCAGTTTTAAGACCCAAAATGAAAGTTTTGATTGCTTATCTGAGGTCAAAACCAGAAATTAAGTGTTGATCCTTTAGGCATTCGAGATTTGATTTTTATTGATTTTAGTGCACTTGAAAGGAATGTGTTATTGCCTTATTCAAATTTTTAAACCCAAATTTGAAGTGTGACTGCTTTGTTCAATTTTAAAAACCCAAAACGAGGTGTGTGATTTCCTTGTTCAATTTTTAAAAACCCAAAACGAGATGTGCGAGTGTCTTGTTCAAGTTTAAAAAAATAAAAATGAGATGTGTGATTTCCTTGTTCAATTTTAAACCCAAAAGGAGATGTTTGATAGCTTGGTTCAATTCCTTGTGCATTCAAGATTGGGTGTCATTTGATTAAGTTTAGTGTGGAAAAGAAAGGGAGACTTCAAATGTGATCACCTAATTTTTTGATGAGTAATCTGATGAATTGGCTTTCAAATCTGAATATCCCTCTGAATCATCTTTTTGACACTTTTTGAATCGTCCAAAATAGAGCTCGTATGCAAGATTTATGACCGTTTCTGTGAAAGTTCCTCATTATAGAGTTCACAAGTTTGAAAATTTCCCTGTCTGTGATGACGTCATAAAAAATGTGGGTTAAATCTGACGTATTGGTGACCATCATATAAAGAGAATAACCTTGTGAAATGATGGTCAAATGTATGTCAATTTTAACATCGCAAAATGTTCTGTGTAGCAAAAACAAATTGGGGCCCTCTGCTGACTGGGCGCTGACTGTGTCTTAGTTGTGTGGCCTAAAGGCCATGTGGCACTCTCTAGTTGGAATTTTGGAGGGCTGCACATGTGAGGGAGGTGAGGTGGCAATTTGGTTGCACAGAGAGGCTGGTGAGGGAGGTGAGGTGGTATTTTGACTATGCAGAGGTGGTAGTTTGGCTACGCGGAGAGGTAGAAGACTGCTTGAGAAGTTTGACTTGGGGAAAGGGTTGAATTCGTAATCCAAGGATTAGGAATGTGACAATCTTAAGGAGATTTTACGATTAGGATTAGGGTTTAAGATAGGTGAATAGGGAGATGGTGATGGGAGAAGAGAGAATGAGTGGAGGGGTTAATTAGCTGATTAGGGTTAATTAGATAATGAAGAAGGGTTAGCATGTGTGAAGGGGTTGGGATGGGTTTGAACTCAGGGTTAGATATTTGAGATTGGTTAGGTTAGGGGTTAAGGTTAGAATCCATGTGCTTAAATAGAATAGATTTAACTATTTAAATCACAAGTGGAGGAAAAGAGGATAATATGAATTAAACTAAATGAATAAATGCATTCACTCAATCTAATAGGGGAAAGGGGATTTAATTAGCTATTAGGCCATTGGTTTCCATTTAATAATTAATCAGACTATAGCTTAATTAGATGAATTAATCAGGCTAGTAGGATAACATAGATCAAATAGGTAATGAGTGATTACTTAGTTGATAATGTCCTAGAAGGCACTAAATGTGATTAGATATGTTAATCAGATTTAGGTGTCTACAACAGTATTTGGGAAGTCAACATAAGTTAAATCAAAGACATATGAAGTGGGTTGAATATTTACAGAGTTTCACATTTGTGATAAAGCATAAGATTGGAGTTACTAACCAACTTGCAGATGCACTGATCATACGACATTCTTTGTTGACCGCGATGAAGGTTGTAGTTCTTGGTTTTGATGTGATGAAGGAGTTGTATGATACTAACCCTGATTTTTCTGAGGCATGGAGAGAGTGCACAACACCAAATCTATCAGAATAAACAAGAAAGTTTGAGTATTTCATCCAAGAAGGTATGTTTTTCAAAGGAATTCAGTTGTGTATACCAAGAATTTCCATGAGAATTAATTTGGTTAAGGAAAAACATCGTAGAGGATTGGCTGGACACTTTGGAATTGATAAGACATTGAGTTTGCTTAAGGAAAAGTATTATTGGCCACATATGTATAAGGATGTTCATAAGTTTGTAAGGAGTTGTGGAATTTGTCAAGTTGCAAAAGGAGTTAGTCAGAATATTGGATTATATACCCCTATTTATGTTCTTGAGAAATCTTGGAGTGACATCAGGACATATTTTGTTCTTGGGTTACCTAAGACAACAAGAGGGTATCATTCTATATTTGTTGTTGTGGATAGATTTTATAAGATGGCACATTTCATCCATCTAAGAAGACATCAGATGATATGCATGTTGCTGAGATTTTCTTCAAAGAGGTTGTTAGATTGCATGGATTACCAAGAAGTATTATCTCTGATCGAGATAGCAGGTTTGTTGGTTATTTTTGGAAGACTTTTTGGAAGAAGATGGATACTGAATTGAGGTTTAGTTCTGTTACAAGTGTGATTGCCGTTGCACCAAAAGATTGACCTGTCAATTCCCGATACAACCACTAAATTTATAGAATCCATAGGAGGAAGTCAATCCCTTTCCACAAATCTTGAGGGGAGCGCTGACCATTTTTCCAACAATCTCCCCCTCAGCGTTACCCAAGGGGTTTCAAACCTGTGACGAAGCTCTGATACCACTTGTTACAAGTGTGATTTCCATTGTACCAAAAGATCGACCTTTCAATGCCCGATAAAATGACTAAACTTATAAAATCCATAGGAGGCGGTTAATCCCTTGTCACAAATCCCAAGGTGAGCGCTGACCATTTTGCCAACAATTTCTACATTTCATCCACAGACAGATGGACAAAAAAAATTTGTGAATAGAAGCTTGGGTAATTTGTTGATATGTTTAGTTCAAGATAAGCCGAGTAATTGGGATATGATATTGACACAAGTTGAGTTTGCATATAATAATTCTATGAATAGGAGTACAAGAAAAACACCTTTTGAGATTGTTACTGGAATATAGCCTAGAGAAGTATCAGATTTGAGGGATATTGTTGGAGAAGAAAAGAGAAGTGTTGAAGGGGAAGTATTTTATGATTTTATGAAGTCTTTACAAGAGGAAGTGAAGTTGAAGTTGGAACAAAGTAATCAGAAATATAAGGAAGTGATGACAAGTCTAGGAGACATCATATTTTTGAAGTTGGTGATGAGGTGATGGTTCATTTGAAGAAGGGCATATTTCCTGTTGGAACATGTAATAAGCTGAAAATGAAGAAGTTTAGTCCTTGTAGAATTCTAAGGAAGCTTGGTAGTGGTAATGCTTATGAAGTTGAGTTACCTAATGACATGGATATATCTCCTATATTCAATATTGGTGATTTGCATAAGTATCATGAGTCAGATGATGAAGTTGTTATATGAGATGATTATCCTAAGAAGCATATTGAAGAGGTTGAACAAATATTGGATCAGAGGATTGGTAAAATCACAAGATGAAAATATTACTATAAATATTTGGTGAAGTGGAAGAATAGACCAGTTGAATATGCTACATGGATTTCTCAAGCTAAGTTGGATTCAGCTTAGGTTGTGACATCTCAATGATTCAGGAGAATCATTTATTTTCAACCCCGGTTGTCTGATGCAGGAGCATCCTAGGTTGCCTTGCTATCCTACTCATCTTTGTTCATTCTTCCAGTAAGTGTTGAGTTGCAATTTTGTCGAGCGTTCTTATATGTTCTGAGTTGTCCAGTGTTGGCCTAGTTCCTGTATGTGTCAAGTTGTCCAGTGTTGGCCGAGAGTTCCTTATTGTGCCAAGTGAACCTGATGTTTTTGATTCTCGGTTGTTCTTGACCGAGTTTGTTTGTGATTGGTTATAGTTGGAGCCGACTTGAGTATTTAATTTTAGGTTGTGCATTTAATATTAGGATCTTGTCTTGGGATGTGTGCATAACATTTTGTGGTTGGCCTTCTGTTTTGTAATAAGCTAGAATCTTCTGTAAGTTATTTGGGCAAGTATAAATAAGGATGTTTTTGAATAGGTTAGGGTATTTTTGGGGAAGTATGAGAAGTAAGTAGGAGAAGGTAGAAGATAGAAAAAGTTTGGATTTCCATCAATCTTGTTGGTCGTAACCCAAAAGGCCTCACAACTAGGCATGTATGTTGTAATTAATTAAATCAATAAAGATACTTGTTCTTTCTCTCCTTGGTGTTGTTCTCTGTGTTGTTTTCTTTCGTTGTGTTTACTCAGCAAGGTGGTTGGATAGTTGGGTGTGCCTTTGGCCCTAGATCTTCATGTCCTCTCTTGCACCATTGGCCGACTCAATTATGAAGCATTGGGCTTGGTATAAAGGAAAGATTGTTTCCTTGGTTACAAGTGTGAAATTATGTGTGTGGATGTGAAATGAGAGGAAAGTATTGTACAAAATAGTGAAGAGTAGAAGAATGCAAGTAAGCGATCTAAGGGATTAGTATGTGATGCAAATTTTTCTGATCTGGTATTGCGATCTGGAAGTATCTAGTGCAACAGTGGCACAGTCAGTGGAGAAAGGAAGTAATATTCAAAAATCAGTTATATTTGGTACTATTATGTTTTGGATAATACAAAGATCAGTTGGATAGTGCATTCAGTGGTCTTTCCCTTGAAGCTGTTTGGACAGTGGGTCCTTCTGCCTTCCACAACTCCTCACAGGGTTGGAATCTTCTAATAGGGATTAAAAGTCTCCTAACCGGGACTGATATGTACTTAATTTATTTCATAGACTCCTAACAGAGTCCATCCTCTCACAAGGAATTTTCATATTAGTACATCTTTTGTGGGTACCATCCCCACCGGGATTTACGTTCCTTAGTTAACATATTTGGTGTCATTGTGCAATGTGCATGGTTATCTTTTTATGGTTGTTGTTTATGTTATTTACATGTTTTAGATTTAATAAGGTTAATAAAAGTTGTGTTAATCTGATAACTGATTCACCCCCCCCCCCCTACCACCCTCTCAGTTATCTTGGTGTACTTTACTTTCTAACAATTGGTATCAGAGCATCATCTCCTTGAGGGATAAGTTTAACAACTTAAGGAGATCCATGGCGATTCATTTTTAGAAAAGAAAGTCCTAAGTTTGATGGAGTTAACTATGACAGCTAGAAAGAGAAGATGAAGACACATTTGGTATGTTTAGGTCCAGGATATTGGTTGATCACTAATAAAGAGAAAGATATCATTGAAGAAGAAAATATTGAGGATTGTACTGAAACATAAAGAGATCTATTCATGTGTAACATACTTGCCAAAGAAGCACTTTTGTCAGCACTTCCTGAAAATGAGTACAGTCAGGTAAAAAATTTGAAAACATCTCAAGAAATTTGGTTAGATTTGGAATCTACTTTTGAAGGTGATAAGCATGCTAAGAGAATCAGACTACAAAATTGGATATTTTTATTTCAAGAGGCTAAAATGATGGAATATGAATCCGTTAGAAGTTATATTGGCAGAATATCAAAGATTATTGCAGGTATCAAATCTTGTGAAGGAAATAAGGATGAAGATGAGATTATATGGAAGATTTTGAAAACTTTAACACCATCATTTAAGCAGACAGTGTAGATGATTGAACAAGTTATACCTTGTACTAAGATATTCACTATAGAGACTCTTCTTGGAAGATTGGAAGCAACAGAGATAAGTCTAAAACAATTTGGAGATTTTCCTAGGATTTAGATAGCCTTTAGTCACTTAATGTTCATACTTCTAATATCAATGGAGACTATGCGAGCAATAGCAGACCTAAAACTAAACAAGATAGAAAGATTGAAGAAGGAATTTCTTTACTTGTGAAAAGAGAACCAGGAGGTAATAAAATCTTTAAATGTTGGACTTGTCAAGAATTTGGTCATTTCGCTTCTAAATGTCCTAAGAGAGTCAAGAAATATAAGAAATTTAAGCATAGAAGACCTAAAGAGTGTTATTATGCTAATGATGAAGAATTTGAATCTAGTATTGAAAAATTCTTAAGTGAAAGTGATAATGAAAGTGATGAGATAGGATTTGTTGCAATAAAAGAAGAAAATCCTGAAAAATAAATCAGAGAAGAAAAAGCATTAGTAACACAAGTTGAAAAAAAAATGATTGGATCATAGACGGTGGTTATTCTCATCATATGACTGGTGATATGGATAAATTTGTCAAGTTTAACAACTATGATGGAGGAATTGTTAGAGTTGGAAACAATGCACCTTGTCGCATAAAAGGAATAGGATCTATTACTCTTAATGTAAAGACTAACACTGATGATGTTTACTTTGTGGATTGATTGAAACATAATCTTTTGAGTGTTGGACAGCTAGTTGATAAGGGATATTAGGTATGGTTTGTAGAAAAGACTTGTATTATCAAAGATAAGGATGGTAAGATGGTTGGTATAGACACAAGAACTAGAGCTAATGTTTTTCAGTTGAATCCTACTGAGATGGCATGTTTGATTGCTAAAGTTGATGACAGTTGGTTATGGCATAGAAAGTTTTGTCACATAAACTTTGATAACATTGTGAAAGAAAGAACTACATTTGCAGTAAGAGATTTTCCTAAGATTGTGAAACCTACTAACATGGTATGCAAGGAATGTATTATGGCAAAACAGAAGAGAAGTTATTTTCCTAGTAAGAAATTCACTATAGCAGTGAAATTGGAAGTTGTTCATATAGATTTGAGCGGTTCTACAAGAACAAGGGGATTATATGGTGAAAGGTATTTTATGATTCTTGTTGATGAATTTACTAGGATGATGTGGGTATCATTTCTTAAAGAAAAGTCAGCAGAATTTGAAAAGTTTAGATTGCTTAAAAATAGAGTTGAGAATGAATCAGGAATGAAGATTAAATTTCTAAGATTTGATAGAGGTGGAGAATTTACTTCAAATGAATTTAACACTTTTTGTGAAGTGAATGGTATTAAGAGACAACTTTCAGCCCTTAAAATACCCAAGCAAAATGGTATTGCTGAAAGAAGGAACGGGGCTATAACTGAAGCAGCAAGAGCTATGTTGTTTGAGAATGATGTGGCAAAGATATTTTGGAGAGAAGCATTGAATACACTAGTGTATACAATAAATAGAGTGTAGATTAGAGAATATAAAAACAAGACTTCTTATGAATTATGGTTTGTACATGCACCATCAGTAAAATACTTCATAATTTTTGGAAGTGTTATATTAAAAGAGATGATGACATTGGTAAGTTTGACCCAAGAAGTGATGAAGGTATGTTTCTTGGTTATTCATTGAAAAGAAAATCCTTTAGATGTTTTAATCAGAGGACTAAGACTATTGTTGAGAGCGCAAATGTTAAGGTGGATGAAAAGTTCAGAATTCAAGAAAGAATACTTGATTATGATTCAGATGAAGTAACTAATCCTAAAACTAATCGAGAAAATGTCGAATTGACTTTTGAAACTAACAATGATTTGTAGATTAGATTCAAAATGAGGAACAAATAGAAGAACCAAGATCTGAACCTGAAGTTGAAGCAAGAGTTGAAACTGTAACACTAAACAAGAACTTGATAAAGAATCACCCTATTGATCAAATTAATGGGAGTAGAGACACATGAGTTATGACAAGAAATAAGGTACATGAAGAATTATTTTGATTTCTTAGATTGAACCTAAAAGTACTGATGAAGCTTGTAACAATGATCATTGGATTCAAGCAATGGAAGAAGAATTAGAACAGATTGAGAAGAATAACACTTGGGAAATGGTTCCCAGACCTAAGCACAAAAATGTTATTGGAACTAAATGGGTTTTCAAGAACAAGATGAATAAAAAAGGTGAGGTTATAAGAAACAAAGAAAGACTGGTATGTAAAGGATACTCACACCAATAAGGTATAGATTATGAAGAAACTTTTGCATCTGTTGCAAGAATTGAAGTAGTAAAAATGTTCTTGGCTTATGCAGCTCATAATAAATTCAAAGTGTATCAGATGGATGTGAAGTCAACATTTCTGAACGGTGAACTAGAAGAAGTCAACATTGAGTAGCTTGATGGTTTTCCTTTGACACAAGAAGGAGATATGGTCTATAAGTTGAATAAAGCTTAATATGGATTAAAGAAAGCACCTAGAACCTGGTATGCAAGGTTAGACACATATTTGGTAAAATTGGGATTCTCTAAAGGTACTGCAGATAGTAACTTGTATCTAAAAGAAATTGAGAATGGTCGATTAATTGTTTTTATTTTGTGGATGATATAATCTTTGGAGGTGAATATGAAGCTAGTGATAAATTTGCTGATGAAATGAAGAAGGAATTTGAGATGAGTATGATTGGTGAAATGGAATATTTCCTAGGTTTACAGATTGTGCAGAACAGTGATGTTATTTTCAAATCTCAAAATAAGTATCTGAAAGAATTATTACAGAGATTTGGCAAAGAAAATTGTAAACCTATTGGTACACCTATGGTAACTAGTCATAAGTTATCTAGGAAAGATGAGACACCTACATTTGAACAAAGAAAGTACAGATCAATGATTGGAGGATTGCAATAGCTTACTCATCCAAGACCAGATATAGCTAATTCAGTTGGAACTGTTGCGAGATTTCAAGCTGGTCCTAAGGAATCACATTATGCAATAGTAAAGAGGATATTTAGATGTTTGAAAGGTACAAATGAATTAGGATTATGGTATGACAGATCAAATGATTTTACCCTATGTGCATATACAGATACGGATTAGGGAGGTAGTATGGATGATAAAAAGAGTACAAGTGGTGGAGCATTTTTTCTTGGAGGAAGATTGATTTCTTGGCTAAGAAAGAAACATAATTGTATCTCATAGAGCATAGCAGAAGCAGAGTATGTAGTAGCAACAAATAATTGTAATCAGATAATGTGGATGAAAAAAATGTTGAAGGATATTGAATTAAGTTCAAGGAACCTGTTATCATACATTGTGATAACACAAGTACAGTAAGTATGTCAAAGAATCCCTTGTTACATTCAAAGACAAAAAATATAGAAATAAAGTATCATGTTGTAAGAGAAAAATTTGCAGAGAAAGAAGTCAGACTTGAGTATATTAGCACAAAGGAGCAGATAGCAGGTATTTTTATAAAGCCTTTACCTAAGGATACATTTGAATATTTGAGAGGTATGCTTGGGGTTATGCCCCAGCCTATGTTTGAGTAGTGATGTAGAAATTGCATCAGTCCAGTGATTCAGAGGACTATATCTTATTTGGATTGATTGTTGATGCTTCCTCTATGGGGGAGTATTTGTGTTTGAGCTGAGTCATGAAGGAATCTTGGTAAGAAGTATTTTTCAATAGTGTCTTTAGACATTTGAGCTGGTTTGAACTATTGAGCAGTAACATAGTGATGCCTTTTGTCATTGATGTCAAAGGGGGAGAAGAATACATGGAACAATCTACTGAGAATATAGAAGAGAGGTGAGCATACTGAATGAGGAAGATAGTGATTAATGAAGAAGATTTGAAAATAAAAGAGCAACAGAGTTACATTTTGGTATTCATGGAACTTGGATGTTTTTTCATCTATGTTGCCATCAATGCCAAAGGGGGAGATTGTTAATAATGAATGTTGATTATGTTCTATAGGAGAGTATTCTAGAATTACTGGAATGATCACATGTTGCACTTATGACTATGTTTTTCATTTATGTCAACATACTGTTTTACTAAAGATTAATAGAGTAGCAGACAGAGTTTGAGTTAGCTTACACAGTGGATTACAAATGAGGTCATGCGCAGTTGAGGATGTGTTTCAGATAGTGTCTTGATGACGTGGTTGAGAGCGCATATGGATATTCAATTTTTTTTGACAGTTATTCAAGATTTAGTGAAGATGGTATTCTATCAGAGTTTCTGAGAAGCAATTTGTGATGATTGGATTATATCTCCTAACCGGGATAGAATCTGGACGAACGAAGTTATGCAGAGGTTGAAGACATTGTGAAGGTGATTTGGCTATGTTCGCTTAGTCAAAGGTTGCACGTGTGAACATTTATTAAGTTTGTGAGCCGACAGTATTATGTAATTATGAAAATTACATGTAATGTGTATTGTTTTATATTTTGTATTGACGAAGCTTAATTGGCATACTCAATTATGAAGCATTGGGCTTGGTATAAAGGAAAGATTGTTTCCTTGGTTACAAGTGTGAAATAATGTGCGTGGATGTGAAATGAGAGGAAAGTATTGTAGGAAATTGTGAAGAGTGGAATAATGCGAGTAAGCAATCTAAGGGATTATTATGTGATGCGAAGTTTGCAGATCTGGTATTGAGATCTGGAAGTATTTGGTGCAACAGTGGCATGGTCAGTGGAGAAAGGAAGTAATATTCAGATATCAGTTATATTTGGTAATATTTTGTTTTAGATAATACAAAGATCAGTTGGACAGTGTGTTCAGTGGTCTTGCCCTTGAAGTTGTTTGGACAGTGGGTCCTTCTGCCTTCCACAACTCCTCATAGCGTTAGAGTCTTCTAACAGGGATTCAAAGTCTCCTAACTGGGACTGATATGTACTGAATGTATTTCATAGACTCCTAACAGAGTTCATCCTCTCACAACAAATTTTCATATTAGTACATCTTTTGTGGGTACCATCCCCACCGGGGTTTACTCTCTAATCAAGAGGTTCCCTAGTTAACATATCTAGTGTCATTGTGTATGGTTATATTTTTATGGTTGTTGTTTATGTTATTTACATGTTTCAGATTTAATAAGGTTAATAGAATTTGTGTTAATCTGATAACTGATTCACTCCCCCCCCCCCCCCCCCCCCCTCATTTATCTTGGTAGACATTACTTTCTAACATTTAGGTACACAAGCAAGGATCTACCATGGGTTTTTTCACTTTATAAGCTTCTAAGTGTGGGTAGTGACTACAAAGAAACTGTGGGATAATGTCCCTAGAAAGGGTTGCATACCCACTATAAAGTTTGTATTAAACCTAGTTATAAACTAGAACTACATAGGCCTTCATCCCTTTTGGAAGCAGTTTATGTAAGCAGACTATGAATGAAATGTGTCCCTTGTACAAAAGAAATTGAGTATAGGGTTTAGGATTGTCATGTTCTAATATAGATTAGCAGGTCAAAGATAAATCACTTGAGTGAGGAACATTAGTATAAAAATATTTAATATAAATTAGAGATAAAATGTATTCATTGTTTACTTGGAAGGATCATAAAGGGATCACTTGTTTCTCTGCAGACCATACACCAAAATTACGAGGTGGAATTCAAGTTTGATATACTCTCTTCTCCTACAAGACAGACTGTCCCTATTTAATTATATTGCTAGATCATTTTGTTCCTTTTGATGGATGGATGAATCCCTAAGTATACAAATGAATGAGCACTTAATAACTTAAGGAAAATTAATAACACAAAAAATGGTATTTTGGGGTATTATACAAGGATTATTACAAGATTGCAATTAATTGCACATTGCACAATTAGACAAAGTGTATAATTAATTAAACATAATTTAATTGAGTGTCAAGTTGCGAAGAATAGGTCAAAGGAACGTGAATTAGTTATATAAAACGTTATCCAATTAACATACTTAGTCAAATGTATGGTGTCTACATTTTGCCCCTATTTGACATGATCTTTGGACTTGTAGGAAGGAATGTTATATCAAAGATGAATAAAATGTTGAGAGAAGAAAGAAAAAAAGAAAACAAGTAGTATGATGCCCCAATCATTCTAGAAGAAGATATCAAGATATTTTAGGAAAGCCTCAAAAGGAAGAAAAGAAACAGAGAGAAATGTAGAAGAAATTAGGGTTAGGCAAAGAAATTGGGGTTTATGGAACCTATTTATAGGCCTAGGAGGGGTTCATAGACTGTCATTTTCACTGTCAAAGTTGGGATATTTAGAGCTTTGGAGTAGATGAATCTTGATCAAGAAGGCATTTTTTCACAAGTTGAGTATCAAGTGGAGAGGGTATAAGAGCAAGAAAGGTCAAAGGATATAGGAGCATTGGTATGTTTCAACAAACACTTGTCAATTTATATCTTAGGTAACATGAAATTCTAGGTTTAGGATAGAATAGAAAAACCATTAGGGTAAAAGTACAAACCTGTGTCACACTTTTATAAAGGAAAAAGTTAACAACACCAAAACTGTTCAACTTCAACGACATAAAGTGACATTTATGTTTAGAATTTGAAGATGATGTAAACTGATGAAATATGTAAAAATGAATGAATTTTATGCCTATTATTTTTAATAATTTTTTTGAAAAAGAATTGATATATTTGTTTTAATTTTTAAAGCCAATTTTTCAATTACTGAAAAATAATGAAAATTAGGGGGTCTAGTTCCCACCAAAAAACTATATGTAAATAAATTTATTTTCCTCTGATTTCAAAATATGTTATAGATGACACATATAGCTAGTGCAGGAAAAAAGAAAAATTGGTTTTTCATGTATTTTTTCTCCGTTATAACATTTCAAAGTCCAGCTTACCCAAAAATGACAGTTTTCATCTCTCACCATATTTTCCCTATCAAAACTATCCCAATCAAAAATCAAATTACATGTTCTTGAAGATGACTCTCTCTAGTGAACCATATATTTTTTAGTTTTTTCTGATATGATTTATTATTTTTTTCATTTTCTGAATCATCGTCTTCTTGAATGTTAAAATACCTGCTTGCAGTATTTTATAATTATAATATATTATATCTAATCAAAATAATATAAAAATTATATGAGCATATCCCTAACTCCGAGCTCTACAAAAGGGTATTTTTAGTTTTTCAAAAAGTTGAGTTTTGATTGAGAAATTAGCTGCAAAAATTATAGGTTTTATAATTATGGAAATTTTGTTGATTTGACTGCCACATAGGATGCCACCTAAGGCGTTTCCGCCGAACCGGTTTCAGCCAAAACGGGTTCAGCTAACCCCATGAGCATATATAAGCCAAATATTTTCTCATCTATTATATTTCGCTTAAAAATACTCATGGGGTTTCGACTGAAACTCTTTTGGCCAAAATTGTTTCAACGGAAAACCCCCTGCCACAAGGATGCTACGTGGTTGCCACATCAGTTCCACTAAAACCCTTCTGGCAGAAACTTTTTCGGTCAAATTTGTTTGTTTTCTTAGCATAAAGTGTGACACAGGTTTGTACTTTTACCCATCAACTGTTCTAGGATTTAGCACATTTTAGTCAAAATTTCCATTTTTGTCAGATTTAAATAGTATATTTTCTAATTTGTAAGGGTAAATTAGAGAAAGCATAGGTTTAACAGTTTTGTCTTGAGGGATTAATATTATTGCATATTTTATGTATTAGTTGGGCAATATTAGTGCTATTGTTACAATACCATTTTTGGTGCTAGGTTTTAGTACTATCACTAGAATAACATTTGGGTATAGGTAGATGAACGCTAGTTGTTGATAGAATAGTTCTTTTGAGGTCATGGTTTAGCACTATCACTAGAATAGTATTTGGGTATTGGTGGATTAACGCTATTAAGATAATATAACTTTTTGGGTCATGGTTTAGAACTATTGGTATGATAGAACATCTTAAATTTGGAGTCAATGTTGTCTTTGTGGTAGCACTTTTGACAATAGGTATTAGCATTTTTACGCAAAGAAATATTTTGGGATTTAGGTTTTTTAGAAAAGGATAATGGTATTGTTGTGGGATGGGTGAAAGTAATTTTTCCGTATGTGACCCATGGGAGAGGTGGTCGTCGATGATGAGATTATGTTTGCAACTATCAGATGGAGATGAGACGGTCCTAACTATATTAGGCTTAAATGTTGTGGGTCAATAGTCGATTATTTGTGGTCACCAAGCCGTGATGACAAGTCTAATTGAGCGATGTGACTTCAACAACCTGTGCACATTGGGAAACTTATACAATCTATAACTTGAAAGAGTATCTAAACTAACACAAAAATGTTTGGACGTGTAATTTCCCACTCCAATGAAATATAAAAACTAAATATGAGACAATTGTAAATGAATAAGGCAAATGCTAATAAGAATATTTTAGCAAGATAGAGATGAAGATCATTATTTTTAATATTTGTTTGTATTTGTCAAGTTAGCCTATAATCTAGATGAATCCATATAATTTTGGGAATTATCTTAAGAACTATATATATAATAAAGAAGCATCATGTAAGCTTGTAGCATTTTATAATTTTATGTTCAATAAATTAATGAAGAGCTGAAATTTTATAGCACTATGATCACTTTTGCAAAGTTTTGCATTTATATATTGTATGTTTATCCCATAACAACTTAAATCACATACTCAGCGTTGACTACTAGGTTAAAAGTGTTAACACTCAAAATTAACTGACATTTTCTAAACTTAATATAGTGCTTAGTTTGTTTAGATTAAGGCAGCTGTTTATCCCTTGTAATTTATGTGTTCGTGTTTATAATTGAGTCCGTGCACCCCATGAAAAAAAAATAATAACAAAATAATTATTTCTTAATTCATATAATATAATATAATATGAATAACGCAATATCAATTTGATAGAAGCTGCAATAAACAGATGAAAGCCTCCGCAAGTCTCTCCATCTCTCCCTTCACAACCGATTCTCTTTCCACTTCATATGAGGGGGTCGCGCTGATTCTGACCTCTGGTGCGTCGCAAACTGAAGGGATTAAGATCTCTGTCCCGTCCAAAGCTAAAAGGAATTGCAATGCCGGCATGCCTGGTCTCACCAAATGTGTTGCGGTTACTGTCAACATCCTTGATGTGCTTGTTGCCAACTCCTCTTGTGAACAGAATGCTGAAGGGCGTGCGCTTATTTGATATTTCTGTGTTTTGTGCCACCTGGAAGCTTGTGAGAATAGAGCTATCCATACCCATTTACCCTTCTCCACCTCCGTAGAACATATTTCTTCATTATCACCCATTAACGCCAATTTCATATTTGGGGATTTACACTTTACAACAAAACGGACCAGAATTCCATTGGCATTTGAATTGATATTCTGGTTATCATCCCGATCAGAGACAGAGAGATTGGGAAAGGCACGGTTTGCAAGTGAGCGCGCGGCAGGGACTGCCCGCGTACATACTACAATTCCGTCTGGCCATTTCTGGAAATTCCATGCACAACGTTCAGTCAATTGAAAATAATTAGAATTCTAAATGCCTATAAACTATTTTTACCTTCATGCTTTGAATGCAACCTTCAACACCTGATCTGCTGATTGCTGTGAGTTTCACAATTCTCAATCTTTCCAAGCGCTCCAAACTTTCTATGCCCGCCTCTTCCCACCTCGTTTCTGCTGTCAGCCCCTCCAACGCTCTGCAATGTTCCAAACCATGTATTTTCTTAATTTCGTAGCAACCCTTGAGCTCAAATACACGGAGAGAAGCTAATTGCGCAAAACTAGGAAGCGCATCCAACTCAGGGCACCCAGTTATGATCAGACACTGAAGGTTTAGCAGACCACCAACACCGCTTATACTCCTCACCATTGTACACTCCAACAATCTTATGTTCTTCACTGTACTTGGTAGAACTTGTATCTCCGTTAGATGTTTATTAAAGTCAATGAAGATAGTCTCAAGGCCTGGACAACAGTCCTGAGGGATGGAAATCTTGGACACTTCTGTTTTACACAGATTTATGAACTTAAGGTTGCTGAGAGAAGAAGCAAATGATCCCATCTGGAGATCCAATTGACGGATTGGGCACCCATGAATATAAAGATTATGAAGATGATTCAGTTGCTTAACTGATTCTGGTAAAGATTCTACTCCTGAATTCAATATCTGTAAAGATTTTAAGAGACTGAGATGCCCCAGAGAGTCTGGTATACGCTGCAGGTTGGGACATTTGTTAATCAGAAGAGAAGTCAGGGATGACAAATCTCCCAAAGATGTTGGCAAACATGTGAGCAACTCACTTCCGATCCCCATCACTCGCAACTTGCTCAGCTGACTGATGTGACGATCAGGCATCTCATCCAAACGCTTGCAGTCGGAAAGGTTCAAGTACTCGAGCTTTGTCATGTTTTCTAGAATGTCCGACTCTAAGCTGAGATTTGAACATCCCTGTAAGTCGAGGTGTTGCAAGAGTGTGAGATCCTTAAAAGAGACTGGCAAACTCCTCAGCATCTCACAATTGGACAAATCGAGATGCCTCAGGTTTCTCAAAAGGCCAAAATCTCTGGGTAGCGATGATAGCTGTCGAGAACAGGACAACTCCAGGTGCTCTAACGATTGGAGATGGCAAAATGTTTTTGGCAGACTTCCAATCCGGTTCCAAAACATGTTTCTCAGGACTATCTTTCTTAAATCCCTGAGACATCCTATTGATTTTGGAAATCTTTGGAAATTATCACATCCACAAATAACCAATTCTCTTAACTGTACAGGAGCCTGCAACAAAGTGCGCCATTCTCTTAGATGGGAAGAAAACCCTTCAAGTGGGTAGTGACATTTTATCAGATTTTTTGATTGAATGAGATATAAGTAAATAGAATTAACTTAAAGAAATTAAATTAAAAACTAGATATTTAAATAAAACTTTTGAGTAGTTGCAAAAAAATACTTACATCACTGTCAGTCACCCACAGTTCTTCTAACTGGTGGTTTGAAAACTGGTTTTCATAGAATTCTAACACCCTCAAATTTTTGAATGAGCCCAGTGAACCTAGATTGTTCCGCTCAATGTCAAACCAGCGAAGCCATACCAGATCTCTAGATATATCAGCAATCATTTGATTATAAGAATTTCCTGTGACATGGAAAATTTTTATTCCAAGCAAAGAGGCTGGGAGACTATAATATCCCCTGTTTGTGTTAATTGTGATCTTCCTTCCCCGGGAACATAGAGGAAAGCCCTCCACTTGCCTTGTGGATCCAGTTGTTGTGGTTATTATTCCTCGAATTCCAATTTTCTGTTAAAAGAAAAATGAATCGATCCTATTGTAACAATAAATTTATCAGAAACAAGAATCAAACAAATACAAGTAGACAAAGAAGGTTATAATTTTTTTTACCTGAACTTCATTTTCAACATTAATAATCTGCTGGGTAGACCAGACTCGGTAAGGTGACTGATGATTTGCAATTTCTCTTCCTAAATCTCTTAAATGGTCATGCATGCTTATGCAGTCACTATCATCAAGTTCAATAAAACACTTACTATATAGTCTTTCACAATTATGCAAACCATTCCACCCTGATCCATCCCAACAAGCAATGGCTAAATTTTTTGTCTCCCCAATGAAAAAACATGCAGTATCTAAGAATATCTGCTTCTCTTCACCATCTAGAGCATCATAACTTATTTTAAGTCTATCTCTGATATCTTTGTGCAGTATTTTAGAGATCTTATACAATTCATTTTTCCAATAATCTTTGTTAGATTTACCATATAACTGTGCTCCAAAAATCTTTAAAGACAAAGGTAATCCATTGCAAGCATTTAAAAAACTCTGAACCAAATCTTCAAACTGTTGGGGCGGAGAAGGCTTCAAGAAAGCATGCCAACAAAATAGCTGCTTGGCATGAGGTGGATCTAATAATTTCATTTTATAAACAGATGAGATACCCCAATGTCGAAGGACTTCAAGTTCTCTAGTAGTAACTAGAATCAAACTACCCCATCCAAGACTGTCCTTATTAGGTACTAAAGCATCTAGTTGATCTTCATTATCCACATCATCTAGAACGATGAGCACCCGAACAGATCTCAAACGATTGGCAAGAATTCCTTTCCCTTCTTCTACATTATCAATTGATAGACCTTGGAGACCAAGGTCCTCTAGAAGTTTTTTCTGTTTATTGTGCAATGCACTTTTTGAAGCAGCATCTCTAACATCTAAGAGAAAACTAGACTTCTCCATACTTGTGTATTTATTGTTATACAATTGTTTGGCCAAAGTGGTTTTGCCAGAACCACCCATGCCCCAAATTCCCACAATTTGCACAGTGGGAGAGCTTTCTGCAGATTGAAGCATTGTCCTCTCAAAATCCATTACTGTTTCATCTAGACCAATCGGATGTTTGGAAACCACAAACGGCACATTTTTTATTATTTTCAAAACACGATTGACAATATTCTTGAGCAGGCTCCCCTCATCACTGACCATATAGAACAAAAACAAAACGAGACAGAACTCATCACTAAACATATAGAACAACAACAAAACGAAATAAAACAAACATTGCTTTAATTTGACATGTCTAGTGAAAGTGAAGAATAGAAAAAATGCACAAAATCTAGAAGATGATAAGAAAATGTTTTAGTGCAGGAGAAGACTTTTGTACTCACTTTTCATTATGAATGACGCCACCGACATTATATGAAACATTGTTGAGCGCTTTCTTCCACTCCTGAAGCTTTTCTGGGGTATACCTACCCTTCTTTTCGTGCTCTGAAAATGCCTCAGCATAGACTCCTTTCGCATATCGAACATCAGCAGTCTCAATATGATAGAAAACGGGAACAATTTGAGCGCCCGTCATGAGCATAAATGAAAGCTCCGCCAGACACCACGGGGATTGTGCATAATTCTTGGAAAATATGGCTATATGAAGCGAAGCGCTGCGCATTGCCTCTTGTATTTCTGTAGGCAAGAAATCCCCCAAATCAAGCTCTTCTTTATCAAGAAAAACCCTCAAACCCATGCCAGTTAGGGTTTTATAGATATCGGTGGCGAGTCCCTCCTTGACATCAGGGCCACGATGATTAATAAATACATCGTAGGGCAGCTTTCTTTCCATCATTGTGGAGGTAGGAGGAGGTGGTGTAACTTGTTCAAAGGCATGTGTACAAGAGGTAGATGTAAAAGGCACAGGATGGGATTTAGTTGAACAGAGAGAGAGTAAGAAAGGACACCAGCTAAAACAGGATGAAAACAGGGTTCCCACCGATGATGTAGCAGAAGTAGATGGAGAGGAAACAATTCCTCCAGATCCATTTGTATGCGCATTCTCTGGTTCACATCCAGTACTACAACTAGAAGCAGAAGTCGATGCCATGGAGATCGATTCGATCTGAACTTTGACAGGAAGAAACAATGAAAACATAAATTTGATTGAAAGAAACTGTGTTGTTGAGAAGGTGGAGTGCTAACTATTTGTAAGAAGTAGAAGTACTGATAAAGATAAGAAGTGACCAAAGTTTTTGATTGAGAGGCTAAAAGCAGAGGAGAGCTGCGCATCCTCAAAAGGCAATTATAATTTACAATTTTACAGCACAGTATGCAATGCTTAAAATCAGTAGACGGGGTTTGCCTGGGAAAAGCGCGGGAGGAATTATTTGCGAGCATCACGATCATGGAGGACACCATCATACCAGTCTTGATTGCTTGAAATGAAATAAAAACAACAGAGAATGAAACTGCTGGGCTTTAACTTTATACCGTTCACACTGGTCGATATACTTGTTGACACATGTATGTATGTCGACACGATGGAGACGATTTTTGGCCCACTTTAAGGAATCCCTGGCGACCTTCATCGTCACGCTGTGACCCCCTCCCTTCAAAAATTAAAGATAGCAACGGAATCAGAATTTTCAGATTTTCCCTTTACTTCGTCGACACGCATTTTTATGCTTGCTTACATTTGTATTTTGTTAGGGGAAGAGTAGGGTTTGGGTTCAATTATTTTATTATTGTATATTAGCAATTGTATCTTGGTGTGCAATGGTTAAGCCAAAGAGGTATATAAAGTTAAGAAGGAAAAATTTCTGTACTTTTTTTTGTATACAAGTGTAGTATAGTGAAATAGTAAACATTTAGCAAATGTTATTATTTATGCAATAAAAAGTTCTAGAGATATTCATATTTGATGAGGAGGAGCTAATGCAGAGGAGGGTATCTTGCAAATGGAGTTATCCGTTAGGGAAATTTGGGTGAGATGGTTCGCATATTTTAATGTCCAAGCTCGACACGTCTCTCACCTTACATGACAACTATTCTAGAGTGGAAGTTCACAATACATATGTATAATATAGGATTTTAGACGAACAGTAAATTAGGAAAGAAAAGACACCTATCACTTCCAATTTAATAATTAAAATTTTAAATCGCTATCAAATGAGATTGATTAGTTGCGAATGAAAATAAAGTAATTGATAAAAATATACATTAAATTTAAATGAGTTTGATGTATTTTAATCTTAGAGTTTGCTTACACAGTTCATAATGTTAAGAACATCTATGTACTAAAAGAATTGTTTCGAATTACTCAAAAGGATTCAACACAAGGTGTATTGTTTAGAGAACATTTTTTCAACTTTATCTCTCCATTATACTACAAGTAGGGAGAAACTATTATAAGTTGGTTCTCCATTCAAATAGTTCAGTTATTTTATGTAAATAAAGAAGTTATTTTAGGATGTGTAAAAATTATATTATAATGAAATTTAATATCAAATAAGAAAAAAAATATAAATGAAATAAGTGTATTTAATTATTTTTAATAAAAATAAAATTATTCAATATTTTTTCTTTCAATAATTTATAGTATTTTATATAAATCAAAAAATTGTTTCTAAATTAGATTTTAATGCATTATTATCTGTAATTTTTTATATAAAAAATAAATTAATTTAGTAAAAATATATAAATGATTCAAATCAAAATCAAATCAGAAATAGTTAATTAAAATCCAAAAATAAATTATTATTTTTTATTAAAGATATATGTTTCCATAAAAAACTTAGTACATCAGGTGTTGTTATTATACCAGCATACCAAAGTTACCAGACATATATGTTCGAGAGTTTACATGACCAAATAATCAGTCCACAAATACCAACATATATGCCTAACAACACCTATCAACTATATTTGTAATAGGAAAGGACTATACATATCAAAAGAGGACCATCACTGCCTCCTTCCCAATCACCACATATACAAAAAAAAAGGAAAATTATGCACCATAAGTTGTCACAATATATCTCCCTCCCTATGAGGGAACCACGCCATCTAGCCCTGAAGGTCTTCCATCCATCTAAGGATCATGTCATCCCTTATATGCTGCTCATAAGGGTGCCTTAGTATCTCTGCTATAGGTATAGTTGCTCTTGGTATAGCAGCAAGTGGAACAACTCTGATTGCCTGAGCCCTCTATTGCCTTTCTTCTTTCCTTTGTTCTACTACTTCCTCCATAAAGTCGTGGAGAGTTGCCTCGAATGGGGAAAGCTCCTGATTCTTTTGCGTCCAAGTGAAGCCATGAGAGACTTCCCAAGAGCTAATCCTAACCATGCCATCTTTGAATAGGTCCTCCAGTTTCTTTTTCTTTAACTTTATGACAATTGTAGCCTGCACATCAATTTTATGAAATATGAGTCTCCTCAAAGACTCAGTAAGGTTCCTGGAAAATCCACCAAATACATTATCATTCCTTAATTCTTATATGTGCCACAAGATTAAGGCAGAGAGAAGGGAAAAAACTTATTAAATGACTATTTAAGACCTTTAATGCTACTAGATAAAATCTCAACTAGGGAAATATCAAAACTGTGAGAGAAACCAAAAATTTTCCATATCTCTTTAGCAAATGGACATTAAAAAAAACATGGATAACTAATTCTGGGAGTCTACAGAAGCTACATATAGTAGGGTCACCACTTGGGAGTTTGAAAGGAAGTCTATGCAAGAGGAGCCATCGTAGGAAGCATTTTATTTTAGGTTCAGAAAGGGAAGTCCACAGATTGTAAAATATTCTGGTCCATTCATTAGAATCAAGATAGAGATTCAAACAGGTGTTCACATGGGAGAAAATGGAAGTATCATTAGCAAGGAGGGTATAAAGCTGTTTAGATTTGATTTTGCACAGCAGGGAATCATTAGACCACCAAAAGAGTAGGTGGAAACTATTGTCTGTAATCACCTAAAAATGGTCTAGCAAATTCATAGCCCCCTTTTCTCAAATATTTGGTCTTAATTAATCTTAAATCTAAGGCATTATCGCTAAACTCTAAATTATTGAGCATTTAATCAAACTTGCTTATATAATTTTTTGAATCAAATCATCAAACATCAAAGCCTAAACTCAAAAATCATAAAACATTGGGATAAATCAAAAAGTCCTAAGTCCCTTTTAAATCAAAAAGTGAACCCATTCACACACATGGGTGTGCACTCAAAAATCAAAATAAAACAAATAAAAGGGAGAAAATACCGATTTTGTCTTATTCTCCACAAGAGTTGACCAATCAAAATCACTTTATCATCTCACATGGATTGAGAATAATTGCATCTCCACCATTGATCAATCTCTTTTGCCTCTTAATCTCAACCACTCATTTCTTGGAATCTCTTATAAAAGGGTTAGCTCCCTTGCTCATTCATAACAAGAACATTTAGAGTGGAGTTATAATGCTATTTTCATTATAGAGCTCATTAGTGCATTCATAATTCTTTTCTTTCATAGTAGTTTCTTGCATTCTTGCATTGTTAGCTTCATTTCTTAGCTTAATGGCATGCTAGTTTTCTTTCATAGTTTAATAGTAGATGCATTGTTCTTTCTTTAGTAGCTTGCATTTACATTCTAGTCTCAGTATCATTCATAGTTTGATAGCTCATTTGCATATTTCATTTTCTAAGTTTTGAGAGCTAAGTATGCAATTCTATGCATCTTTCTCATCCTCTTTGCATTGAATCTTCCATTTTGGAGTAGTCAAGTCACCATTTCTCTATGTCCAAACTAATGGACATCTATGAGAATCATACTTGCTTCAACTAGGAAGCAATAAGCCAGTTTCTAAGGTTTTTATGATAGTGCTTTGAATCTTATGTTTTCACTAACCCTTTGATATAATGGTTTATTGAAGTGTTTGGTTGTAGATAGTGATCATACATTTTACCACACACATTTTTGGCGCCCACCGTGGGGCAGAAAGTTGCTTTTTTGCCTCATTTTCATGATTTTCTACATATTTTTGACGAAACTGCTATTTCTGTTGTACTATTGCCTGTCCTTTGTCGTATGAAAAATCTCAGAGCGGTGCTTTGTCATCTGGGAACAGGTATACTGTCGTATGAGTTTTATTCTCTTCCTTCTATCGTTCAAGCTATTAGATTTGTTGTATGAGGTTATGTGAGACTTTATTTTGTCGTATGACAGCTGATGTATTGTTGTACGAGTTTTAATGGCAGTCTGCATTCTGTACTTTGTCATTTGGAAAACAACGAGCATTTTTAGGGATTCTCTTGAACTGATTTTGGTTTTCTAATCTTTGGCATGTCTTCTATGGTCTTTTTACTATATGGTTTTGCAGCCTAACTGGTTTTTGCAGGATGTTTTGAGGAAGACTCACTTAACAAAGTTACACTTGCACACTATTTTTCTAAGAATACTAATGGTTTTATGCTTGTAGGATGCTTGCTAAAGGAGAATTGAGACTACTAACGGGGTGATACCACAATAGTGGGTTACACTTTTTTGCCTAAATGGACATTGAAGTCTACATTTTGATAAAAACTTTCACATTCAGATGCATATTGTCGTTAAACTGTTTGAAATCGGAAGATGAAGTAAACTAGAGTCTTTTAGGATTTTCTATCTAGATTCTAAATATATTTTTTTAATTTTTTTTTGAATTTATTTTAATGGTTTTTTTTTCTCCCACTAAAACTACTATGTTGCTGAAAACATCTTTTTCAAAAAGGTACAATGACTTCATACAACATAACTTTTTTTCTAAAATATATATCAATGTGCTTCTTTTGAATTTGGTTTTTTAACATCCATACGGAGGGCATACAATTGGTTTGATGACATTATCATGATTATTGCATATTTTATGAATGTTTGAAGTAGAGTCAACCGTAATTTTGACAAACCTTGACTGCGTAGCTGATATCTTGTTGTGTATTTATCGAAATTCATTTTTATTTTATTTTTATAGAAAGAAGACTCGAAACCAGAGGGCACTGTTATTTTTCAATTTTTTTTTCTATTTTCTACTATTTTTCATTGAACGTCAAACCTGGAAGTTTATATTTGATAAAAAACCTACATCTAATGCATGTCAAAATACATAGACCTAATTAATTCAAAATTTGTCAAATCTATATTCGTTAGAAATCTCGTTGAAAGTACTTGTGTGATGCAAAAGGAGGTGTCCTTATTCTTCCATTTGAGCCCCGCGCTTGAGCCCCGAAGCCATGAAAACCGCATATTATTGTTAGCCTTTGCAAATGGCATCAATTTTGGGGGTTTCAATAGAAAGTAGTTTCATGATTTGGCTTTTCCCCAATGTTTAGCAAAGCACTTTCGATAGAAAGTGTTCAGTTTCTATTGAAATTCAAAGATGACTTTCGTTAGAAACCTATGTCGGCCTCTTTGGTGTCGTTTTGGGTTCAGAGCGATTACATATAAATAAATATATGTTTTTGTCATCTTGTTAATTCAAAAGTCACAAAACACTTCGCAATTTGGAAAAAGAAGACAATTCTTCAACTTGTGATGGGAAATAAAAAGAGAAGGCTAAATAAGAGTGCATGACATTATTCAGAAGATACTGAACACAGACTACATGAAGAAGCTCGAGAAAGATATTATCAGAATAAACAAGGTACATGTCTATATCTCTTTATCTCTCTCTTTGTCCATATTTTAAGTTGATGATTATGACTTGTC
>MU221686.1:69499-88420 GCA_018584345.1 Thuja plicata
TATGCATATATATATACACATATATGCATATGTATACACACACACATATATGAATATATACACATTATACACATATATATGCACATATATGCATATATATACACATATATGCATATATACACAAATTTACAAACAATATATATAAAAAAACATTATAATGCATATATATAAACAATATATATTATAAAACAATAAAATATGCAAATTAAAAATGTGAAAAACCTGAATAAAAATGTTTGAAAAAATGGAAGCCCACTCTTTTGTCGCTTTCAACCCAGCCGAAACAGTGAAAATGACTGTTTCAGCGGGTTTTTTATTCCACCAAAAAAAACCTACCTACTTTCGATCGAAAGTACTTGCTTACTTTCGATCGAAAGTAAGTAGGTACTTTTGATCGGAAGTAACTCATTTCCGATCGAAAATGTTTCATCGTTCCGATCGACAGTATGTACTTTCAATCGAAAGTACTTGCTTACTTTCGATCGAAAGTAAATAGGTACTTTCGATCGGAAGTAACTCACTTTTGATTGAAAGTGTTTCATCATTCTGATCGAAAGTATGATGAATTTTTTAGTGGTCCACGCTTTTCGGGGTGAATTCCTTCCTCTCAAAAAGTGTAACCCACTATTGTTATAACCCACTGGTTGTGCTTGCAGGTTGCCTTGAGATTACATCAACCAAACAAAACGTGTGTCTTCTTAGTGGATTTCTTAGGCACCTAGCTTAATTAGAGTGTTGTTTGTTTTGGTAAGATTAGACATTAGGGGAGCATGCTCTTCTCTTTTTTAGAATAAAAAACCCAAATATGTTTGATTGAACTTGAACAAGTAACACTTTTCTTTTGGTAAATGAACATGTGCTTGATGTGTTTGGGAGACACTATGGAGTAGGAGAGTATGTTCTTTTCCTTTTGGAAAATCAAAAATCTTGACCTCTACTAGCTATCCATTTACTTTTCTTGCATTTACCTTTAGAGGGTCTGCCAAGAGAGAAATATTTTGGGAATGACCCAAGTGGGGAACAAGCAGACCTGGCTACTTCTACCCCACTATAATCAAATGCTTCCTTCAATCCAAAGAGAGGGAAGACATGGCTATTTTCTATCTCTAATGCTTCTTCACTTGTAGGGCCTTGTTGCCTCAAAATTGCTAAGCAAGAACTACATTTGATTGGGGGCTTGTAGGGTCATTCTTGGTCTTAATCTTGTTTACAAGACTACAAGGGAGATACATTCAACTTGTGTAGGGCCGAGAGGTCTCAATCTTGCATGCAAGACTATACATTTTGGGTGCATGTAGGGCTATATGCCTTAATTTTGCTTGCAAAACTATAAGGGGTAGTCATGAACGGATGAACTTACTAGACACATTTAGATAGAGGCTACTTGATCTACCTCTAAAAGTATCATAATCTTTGTGCGAGGATTGATCCAAGTGGACTTTACTCAGATCACCCTACAATTTTACACCCAACATATGTATTCCCAAGGACACTCTAAAGGATGAATGTGGCATGTGGGAGCTTATGTTATTCGAGCATTGAGTCTCTTTCCAAAACCCACAACATGCATAGTCTTGGTAAAAGCCAATATCACTTTGTGTGAGGCGAAGGAATATCAAGTGTGGGCAAAGATTGTGATACTAAGACAATTTGACTATAGGGTAGAAAGTGTTTGGTTCTTCACTCTTTGTGCTTGATGTGTTTGTACACCTTGAAACTTGACATATCCTACAGACAAGAACACTTTGACAACAGAAAATAGTAAACATCGAGATTTTTACCTCAAAAATTAGACAACATTATCTAAAATCTTTCACGCACAAGTGGCAAACTATTCCAGAATCTTTTGTCATTTCATGCCATTACATTTGTCGTATAACAGAGCACTTAGAGGGAAAAAACTTGTATGAGGACCAGTGTATTGTTGTATGGGAACTCATGAATTTTCGTATGGGATCTAATTCAAAATTGGTCCAATCTGAGATCTTTATTATTTGGTCACACTTTTGCAACATCATCTATCATACCTTGTCCCGGTCTTTCCCAACTTTCAAATCCGGTGATTATATCTGTCATTTTCCTTTGTCCTAGCTTCTCACAACCCTCTTGATCATATTGGCTCTTCACTCTTGGTTACTTATCAACTTTGTCACTGTCATCTAGTAGGTATTCAGATCTCAAATGCATGATACCTTGTACAAGTTCAACAAATAATCTCTTTCTCCATCCAACAAATCTTTGAATCTTTGACATTGACTTGACAACTTGATCTCCTAGAAATGTTAGTCACACATTTTCGTACATGGTCCAAATGAGAAGTCAAAAAGTCAATCTCGATTCCAAGGGAAAAGCTATCGACGACTTTTGTCAAGGCCCACCTTCTTGTTTGAAACCCAAAATAAATTTCAAGATCTCACACAAGGACACTTCGGTTCCACAACAGACAGTACCCTTGTTTGACTCATCAACCTTGGTTGCGCACAACACATCAACCATGTCAACTTACAATTGGGGATCCCATCATGACCACCATATTCAACACACCAGTGCCTCTTCCTCCATAGAGGAGCCCACTTCTGAAGATATTAGGAAGTGCCAATAAGACAAACACCTTCAGAAGATGATGTACACTCTCATGCAATTATACAAAGACAAGTATGTCATGCATCTTGCATCAACATGTGTTAAGCTTTGTTAGAAATTAATCTTTCCTTGGTGAACTATGTAATTGAAGGATAAACCAAGGTATCCTAAATTGTATTTGTCCTCTAGTCCAAGTGGGAGGACATGTCACATTTTTGTAATTCCTTTAATAAGGAAATTAGATATTCCTCCTTAAGAGGATTCCTACACATGGCACACACTTAATGTGAATGCGGAACTCATAGGATATAGGAGTTACATGAAAACTCCTTCACTCATCTCTACTTAAGAGATGCTTCTCTCACACTTCTTAAGGTTGGCTCTCACAGGTTGGTTCTCATTGGAATTCTTCTCTCTTCTTCTCTCATTCTCATTCTTTCTCTCACAATGTTGTAATGAGCTTCTTGCTCAAGCTCTCTCTCCTTCTTGGCTTCTTGCCCCATTCATATTATATGCACAAGGGGTTTTTCTTATTTTTCCCCTTTCAAAAACAATGTCTCTTGTGTTGAGATTGGACCTTTTCATTGCCTTTGGTGATAGTTCTTAAATCAGATTTCATTCTTTGGTTTATGGTAATACTCTTCCTTGCTTCACTCTCTTGGATTCTTTCCTTAAATCTCATTTCCATTTTTTAATATTTTCTAACATGGTATCAGAGCTAGCTAACCCTTGTTTGAGTGTTTGCAGGTTTTTCATTTTTGCAAATCTGACATTATTTTCTATCTCGTTTTAGAAGGATTTGAATTTTCTTTTGTTTGGATGGTTCACCGCCAAACCTGGGTTTTATTTATAGTTTACAGTTCTTTATAATCAGTTTATAGTCTTCTTTTTCAGTTCACAGTTCTAACCTCACCCTTTGTCGGGTGACTGCAAGGGTTTGAATTTTGATCATTCAATCTATACTCTAACACTTTGCAAGCACATTTCTTTGCAGGGTTATATATCTCTATTTTTAATCTCTGTTATTATATTTTTCTTTTATGCAAACTATTTATACAATTTTGTGACTGTCATTTTGAAGACAATTTTATAGACCCTCACACGGTCATTAATAACTTTCAAACTATACACCATTTTGACAATCACTTCAGTGGCATTCTAGATAATTAGGTTTTGAAAACCATATCCAAAAATTGGACATATCCAACGATGCATTTAGAAGTTATGCTCCCCGTAATTTGTCTATGTTTTTTCTTAGCAGCTACCCTTCCATAATTATTTGCTAAAAGGTTATTAATACTCTTAATTATTTAAAGTGCTATTAAATTGATGTTGATTTAAACTCTCTGTTTATCCCGCCAGCCTTTTTCAAGAGCCTCTTTTCTTCTTTGAAAATATATCAAATAAGATTATTATTGCAAGTAGTAATATTGTGCAGGCTTTATGTTTTTTGTTGGTTTCTCCTTCTACGTGGGTTGTCTCCATTTGTTGTTTTCCCTTACCCTCTTCTAGCTACTATTTTTCCCTTTTCTTCCTCTACGTTGCATATTCACTCAAGCCTTCCCCTCTTGCATCTTGTTTTAGAGTATCAAGCATTGTGCATTCTTCCTCCTCTTCCCACGCAGCCTTACATTGCATCCCAGAAAATTTAGACCATTTCTCGATTGATGTTTGGCTTGTGGGCAATATACTTCTAAATAATCTTGAATCAAAGGGTGGATAGCTTTTGGGGCCCAGTAACATTCACCACAGAATGGTGTGAGAAGAACTATGTTGTTTCATCATATATTGCAGAATTTTACAACACTGTATCTAACATTCCAGGCATTATTCTGGCATTTATTGATCGTATCAACTCCGTAAGGCAAAGGTTTGAAAAGAAATTTAGTATTCTCCATTTATCCAATATGGTGCTTTCCATTGGAAGCATGCTTTTTCATGCCACATTGCAACATGTTCAGCAACAGAGTGATGAAACTCCTATGGTTTGGGAAATACTCTCGTATATATATGTTCTCTATTCTCCAGATTGGCATTACACCTACACAATGCAAATGTTTCTCTTCCTCTATGGTACTACTCTTCTCACTCCTTTAGAGAAGCACTTCTATGAGGGAATGAGTTCTCTTCCATTTCCATCTGTAGCCTTCATTGCCTTTTGATCTTTCTATTGTGTGTATCTCCTCCTGTGAAACATTTAACATCGAACTTATCTCTTCATGCACACACTACTTTAAAAGCTTCCACCTGATTTTGACATTGAGGGACTCATACAACAAGAAGAGGAGTCACCTATTACTATTCTTAATTAACAACTACAAGACATGAGATGCGAGTTGAGGTAACTAAAGAAAGCAAACGAACAAACTCCTAGCAAGTACTCATTGGAGTCTATATGTCCCTTCCCATTTGCTAAAAACTTACACTTGTCACCTTTTCCCCCAAAGGTTGAAATTCCTAAGTATGACAAATACAATGGGGAAGGTGATCCTCAAGATCATGTAAGAGAATTTTTGTGCTCTTAGTATGGATTTTATGCATGAAAAGACATATCTAATGAGACTATTCATGTGAAGCCTCAGTGGCCAAGCCTTGGAATGGTTCACAAAGATCACACCTAGTATTCATACATTCGATGAGCTTGTACACAGGTTTATCCAACACTACTCGTACAACATCTTACACATGGTTACAATGCTAAATCTATGCAACACTAAGAAACACGCTAGTGAACCGTTTGTTAAATTTCTCCAGAGATGAAGAAAGATATTTGCAAGATATCGTAGGCAAATTCTTAAACCAAAAAAAATTGACATCTTCATCAACAACCTGGTTCCTGAGATGAATTACATAGCACAGATGCAAAAACATACCTCTTTTAGTCACTTAGTTGACAGTGCCATGAGGATCAAAGATGTTCTCATAAGGAAAGGAGATCTCACCTTGAACAAAGATGCTAAATCCTCTAACAATGGCAATACCAAGGACAAGAGTAAATATTGGAATAAGAATTGTAATGTGGTTAACGATGGTGTAGTTGACTCACTTGAGTTTAAACCTAATGAGCTAGTATTTAACCTCACTAATAGCATACAGGATTCTAGGCATAATTTGGTTACTCCTAACGTTCCTAAAAACACTGAAGACTCCCAGAAAGATAAGGCACCTTGGATGCCATGACCCAAGAAAAATTTTACTCCTCTTGGAGAGCCTTTGGAAGATGTGTTAAAGACATTGGTTTCTAATAAGATCATCACGATCCCTAACTCAAAACCCTAGGATCCTAAGGTAAATCCTAAATGGTGGAATGATAATCACTACTATGAGTTTTATAAGGACAAAGGACATTTGACAAATGATTGCATGAATTTGAAACATGTGATACAAGATTTGATCGACAATAAGACTATCATGGTTGGTACCCACGGGTCAAACAATGACCATAAGGCCTTCAAGAAACCCTTGCCATATTATGAGAAAGGAGAATCCTTGAAAGCCCCTGGAACCATGGTGAATCATACCTATCCCAACACTGATAATGTGATACATATACTTGAACCCTCTGACAGGTCAATCAATGTCATTATTATTAAGGAAAAAGAAACTGATTCTTCTAATGTGGTCACTTGGGGACAATCCAAGGTCATCTACAGCTAAGCAGACCATTGCATCCATAGAAAAACCCTCATCATCAAAGCAAGTTACTAGGAACTATAATCTAGTTGATCAGTTATAGCGAACTCTTGCTCAGATCTCTATCCTAGAATTGCTAAAATTATCACCATCGCATAAAGAAATCCTCGAGACTACACTTGTGGAAACTAATGTTGCCAAAGACCTTGATGTTGGTTGGTTCTAGACCATGGTAAATCATTTGACATCCCCTCATCATATATCTTTCTCAGAAGAAGATGACAAAGCCCTTAGTGACCCACATAATCAACCTCTTCACATAGAGGTCTTGATCCACAAAAGTCAGGTTAAGCATGTTTTGATAGATGGAGGTGTTGGGTTAAATATATGCACTCTCAAGCTAGTCACAGCACTAGGATTTTTTGAACACACCATTGATCCTCGAAAGAAGATCACTATCAAAGCATATGATGAGGAAGAGAGATCATCAAAAGGACTAGTGGTACTCCCTATCAGGGTGGGCCCTATTGAAAGAAATGTCACCTGTCAAGTGCTTGATCTACCTCTTGCATACAACATATTTCTAGGTAGACCATGGATCCATGACACGCACACAGTCCCCTCCACTTATCATTAATGTGTGAAATTTCCATACAATGGGGTAGAAGTGTCCATTCCAGCTGACAATGCCTACTCTTGTAACACTTTGAAACAAGCTGACAGCATGGTCCCACACAACAAGGAGGCATCACAAGCTTCTGAAATAGCTCAAAAGGCACTAATGAAAAGCTTTGAGGAAAAGATTAAGATCAATAACACATGCATGGGAGAATACTAGTTGACTTCTCTTCCTACATCTCCCAGATCTTATGCTATGTCATCCTCATCCTTCCCACCTTCAAATGGCCAACAAGTAGAAATACATAAGGGAATTGGAATAGTAAAGGAACGTATGTCTCTTTCATAAGAGAATGAAGAGAAATTTGTTCTTGTGTGTTTGTACAAGGATGAAGAACAAGATAATGAAGTAAAGCATGTGGAAGTTTTCCAACATAAGTATGGGAAAGATATCAAATGATGAAACAAATGGGATACAAAGGTAAGGGACCCCTGGGAAAAGAAAAAGGTCTTATAGAACCCCTTCATGCTGAATTTTGAAGTCCCACAGACATGAATAGCTTGGGGTACCATGAGAAGAAGATCCAACCCTCTCCTAGTCACGTCCCTAGTAGCTCTCACACACATGCATATGATATAGACACTGAAGATGAAACAAAGATTATCCCTCTTCCTTTCGAGCAACTGATGTGTGTCACTACTGAAAATTCAGTATATCAAGGGGAACCTTACGTTCCATCATTTCGCAGAGCTTCCTTTAAACCAAATGGGTCCATTGCTTCAACAAATGTGACAAAAGTATCAACTCAAGAGCCAAACATGCACCTAGATACAACTGATAGACATCCTAACTGGGGGCAGCTTGTTTTCACCTCTCATGTCCTTGATTTGCCACATTCTCAAATGACGGGGTGCACGCTGTTGAGGAGGCTTCTCCTCGTGCCTCTCCAAAATCAGAGGATGATTCTACTCAATGTGGAATAAATCAGAAACATGAAAACAACATCTATCTCATTGTCCCAAGGATTCTCTCTTGCTATTTGGAAAATAGGGATCATGCTCCTATCCAAGTTGATTATGGACAAGATAATACTTCACAAGAACAACATCATAACCGGAGGAAAACTGTGGCTCCTACACATGTGTTGGATTTGTCTCATTCAATTGAAACATACTCCAATGAGTATGAGTGGGGTTCCTTCTCTAATTCTACCATGGATATTGAAGTGGATGTAGGTCACAACTTTGCACCTCATCTCCTGCATGGAGAAAGTGTTCGCATTGCCAGACCTCTAAGTGAACATCCCAAACTAGAACCCATCTTTATTCCTGATGATGACTATTCTTTCGAAGAGGAGGGAAGGCCACCTCTTCCACCTAACACCAACTGGAATTTTGGGAGGGAACCTAGGAATGCTCTCGCATCCGCTACTTAGAACTAGGATTTTGACCGTCACTCTATTCATGCCACCGTATCAACTAGCAATAGAAGTGGTCTTGCATCCACTGGTTACAGAAATGATCTCACTGATGAACAATGAAAAAAATGGGATCATGAAGCAGAAGAAGAAGAAGAAGAAGAAGAAGAAGAAGAAGAAGAAGAAACTTCGGACCTTTGAGACCCTCAAGAACTGGACATGGCTCCTCACCCACGTATCTAGTCTTCAAGAATCCAGGTTATGCCAATGAGTGTTTTCCTAGAATGCATGGCTGCTCGAGAAGCAAGAGAGGATGCTAATGCTAGATCAAACAGATTGAATCCATGTACTACCAACAATGACTCTGCTAGAAGCGCTAGGACAAATCGTAGTCTAGGCAATCCTTCAGAGAGTGCCATCATAGATCTTCTCTTACCTCTTGAAGACCTTGATCCAGATAACTCGGTGCTATCCTTGGAACTTGTTGGGTCTCTACCCCTTGTTCATCTTGAGCTCATTGAATGGAACCCAAACAAACCTTTGAACCTCATTTCTGCTCCTAATGACTACACCCTAGCCTGCTACTTGAATGTCATCGAATCACCTCTTCCACCAGTGAAACAAGTGTGAACATGACAAAGGGGGATATCAAGTTCCTCAACCTAAAGAGAAAAGATAAAAAGAAAAAAAAATTCTGATGGTGAAAACCACTTTGTGATAGTATCAGAACCAAAAATAGTAAAAACAAAAGGTGTATCCAATGGTGAAAACCTCTATGAGGCGTCAGAGGATGGGGAACTTGATCTCCTTCCTAATCACTTTCAAGAAAGATCCTCGATACTGATAGAACCAACACAAGTAGTAAATTTGGGAACAACACAGGAACCTCAGTTAATCTACCTAGCACAGTCTCTATCTAAGCAAGAAAATCAAGAATTTGTCCATTTTTTCATGAAAAAAATAAATCAACTTTGCATGGTCCTATTCAGACATGCTAGGACTAGACATAGATATGATTATGCATCACTTGTCAATTTCTCTGTGAATTAAGCCAGTTAAGTAAAAGCTTCGCAAAATGCATCTGCATGTGGCGTTGTTAGTCAAAGTAGAATTAGAAAAGCTACTGAAGGCTGAATTCATCTGTGCCATAGAATATGCTGATTGGATTTCTAACATTGTCCCTATGAATAAGCATGATAATTCCCTCTGATTTTTCACAAACTTCACAGATTTAAACAAGGCTTGTCCTAAGGATGACTTTCCATTACCAAATACTGACATGATTGTGGACCTCACAACCGGTTATGAGATGTACTTTCTAATGGATGGCTTTTCCAGTTACAACGAGATAAGAATAGCCCCTGAGGATCAAGAGAAGACCTCTTTCACATGTGCATGGGGTACATTTTGTTGGAACATCTTTCCCTTTGGTCTCAAAAATGTTGGAGCGACATACCAATGAGATATGACTATTATATTTCATGATATGATTCACAAAAACATGGAAGACGATGTAGATGACAACCTGGAAAAATTAGCAAGGAGAGCTACTCATCTAGAAAATTTAGAAAGGATTCTATACTGAATGGAACAATTCAAGCTTAGATGGAATCCTAAAAAGTGTGCTTTTGGTGTAACCTCTAGAAAACTGCTGGGGTACATCATTTCAGCAAAAGGAATTGAGGTCTACAAGGTTGACTCCAATCTATTAGAAGGTTTATCTACCAACTCGCAGATAAGGCACAACCTTTTACAAGAACACTTCATAAAGGAGTTACATTCAAATGGGATGAGGGGTGTGAGAAATATTTCTAGCAAATCAAGGAATATCTAGCTAATCCACCTGTATTAATGACTCCTATTCAGGGCAAGCCTCTCCTTCCTTACATTTCAGCTATCGACACATCCCTGGGAGCTTTGCTAGCACAACAAGATGAAACAAGAAAAGAAAGAACCATATATTACATAAGCTAAACCATGGTGTCCTATGAGCATAATTATACTATTGTTGAAAAATCCTATCTTGTTGTAGTTTTTGCTTCTCAAAATTTAAGACACTACATGCTAGCACACTCTGTTAAGTTAATTGGTAAGATAGATCCTCTCAAGTACCTGTTAATAAAAGCAACACTCACTGGAAGGCTAGCTAAGTGGGTTACGATACTAAGCAAATTTGGCATTGAATACATTGACAGAAAAACAATCAAAGGACTAGTTATTGTTGATCACCTAGTTGATGCTCCTTTGCAAGATACTCGACCACTTCTAATTGAATTCCCTGATGAAGCCATTTTACATCTCACAGAGCATACCTGGACAATGTTTTTTGACAGATCTTTTACACAAGGAGTCGGTGCTGGAGTCCTTTTTATCACACCACAAGGATACAAGATCCTAAAAGCTTATAAAATGATGTTCCGTTGCACTAACAACATTGCAAAATATGAAGCTTTGACAAATGGTTTAAAAATGGCCATCGAATGGAAAATCACTAAATTGCACATCTATGGTGACTCGCAACTGGTGATTAATCAAATCAATGACTAGTACCAAACAAAGGATGAAAAACTTCTACCATATAAAAGGATGATTGATGATCTCAAGAAATATTTTGTGTTTGTTACTTTTCAACAAATACCAAGAGAAGAAAACAGAGCAGTAGATGCTATGGCCACCTTTGCCTCCATGCTGCAACTAGAGGAACATCACTTCTGCTATGACTTCCTAGTGGAAGAACTTCTTTTCCCTGCCTATGATTCCCCTGAATCCCAAGTCATGTGCTCCTTAGTGGGTACCGATTCTTCCCATTATGCTTATTGTTATCTCTCAAAAGTTCACCCTACTAGATAACCATAATCTAGCCTTCTAGAGAAACATGGAAACATTCCAAGGTTGTGGGTAACCTATGGCTGGAATGAATCTCCGAGTTCTAGGCCGGCTTCCTATATGATGATCACCTGTTTGCTTTTTTTAAAAGACTGAAAACTGATGGGGAAAAGGGATAGAAGGATTGCATGAAACATAAACAACTGAAATGAAACCTAAACTAAGATGATCCACCAAATTTGACATGAAAACATAACACACAAAGGATTAAGCCCTGGGTCAACTATATTGAATTGGAGGTAAAACACAAATCTCTTGTATAGGCATGCACTAATATTTCATAACAAGGTCATGATTAAACTAGTTAAGAGGAAAGACTTCATAGTTAACAGCTCAAACGTAAGACACTAGTTACAACCTGCAAGCAAACATACTCTTCTGCAAGTAGATGCTACAAAGGGACATGATTAAAAGGAAATAAAATCATTCAAAATTAACCTATCAAGCATCTACAATGCATACAAACAAGCAAAAAAGAGACAAGGCTGACACAATTCAATAAATTGGTTCCAAGAATTCAAACTCTGCATATTATTTCTCACAATGAGTTGCAGATTTCTGCAAAAATACATCAAGGACAGAGAAAATGTCACAAGCATGCCTCCTTACATAAATCAAAACTCCTTACAAATGAGTCTTCAACTCATACTTATGCTTTTTTAGCCAACTGTATTTTGGAAGCAATAACTTTTGGATCGAATTTGGCTTGTCCAGCCACCTTTTAGCCCTTCAAAAGTCTACAAAATACCACTTGGTGACCCAAAAGTCATACCCCAGGAAATATCAACATAAATTCCCCTTCACAGAAGTAGTCTTATCCCTCTAGAAGAGTCACAAAAGTCTCTGAATTGCAATAACTTTTCTGCAGCCCCAAAAATGCATCCTCTGACCTTTTCAAAAGCTGATCCTTCATCTGTAAAATATCTGATTTCCTGCGTCTGAGAAAATATATAATCTTTCTGTCTCTGATAAAATCTGATCTTTCCCCTTGTTTACATTTTAAACTCTGTGAAAATCGCAAACTTAATGCATATTTCACTCAGAAAATGGCTAAAATCGGCAAACAACACCTTTTTTCCTCATTCCCTGCCTGTCGCCTACTCGCCATCCTTTCATACTCTGCTTTTTTCTCTGCGCGAGTGAGCGACGCTGTCTCTCTTTTACCTCAGTTGCAAGCTCATGAGCTGCTTTCTGATATTACTTGAGTCTCGGCGACTGAGCGCCAATGCATTTTACCCTTCAGCTATTCTTTTATCGCACAGTCGCTGGCTGTTTAAACTGACCTTTTTGATTTGGGTGACTGAGTGACATCCCTTTTCTTCATTGCATATTATACTCGGTTGCACACTCGCTCAGCCTTTTATTCTCTTTCCATCTTGTGTGCGAGTGGGTGAAGACATCCGCTTTCTACTCGGTCGCAAACTTGCAAGCCTGAAAACCTTACTTCATTATTGACTGTGAGTGCGTGACAAAACACCTTTTCCTTTCAGTCGCTCACTCGCGAGCTGCTTTTCCCTTTCTCTGAGTTGATCGGCGACTGAGCGATGAGCCTATCTTTTTGCTAATCGCACACTCGTGGGCTCCTTTTGATCTCTTGAAAATAGCATCGACTGAGTGACAAGCTGAACGGTTCCTTTGGTCGCTCGGTCGTAGACCCTTCCAAACCTTGAAAGCTTCTTGCACGACTATGCGATGCATCCACTTATTTAGCTCCTCACACAATCGCGAGCCCTTATAACTTTTGAGAAACATTTGTGAAACTGAGCGATGAGCTCCCTTTTTAGCTCGTCGCATCATCACACTACAAAGGACAAACGGGTTAAAATATAAGTGACTGGGCGATACATACTTTAAAGCACTGAACCCGCTCAGTCACGCAGTTTAAAATAATTAACAAGGGTAGATCGCGACTACGTGATGACTATATTAAACAACTCATCGCCAACTCGCAGAAAGATCATAACTACTCAAAAGTAGATCGCGAGGGAGCGACGACTCCTGATTGATAGCTCGTCGCGCAGTCGCGCAACTTAAAAAATTAACATATAAACCAATGCAACTGAGCGATGAGACTAAGATATGACTTTTAAAAAGGTTTGACCTCTTTTCACGCGGCAAACATAGAATTTGAACGATAAAGCCCAGGAAAAAAGTTGCCAAGACCTAGGGTTTTCAGGGTTTTCTGGTCTTTCTGGAAGGATCGAAGCCATGATCTGTACTCTAAAATTTTCACCATGCTCTTTCATACTTGATATGTTTCATTTTTCCTATGATGCAATCAGTAGAAAAAATGAGAAACACTTATATCTACTCTTACCTTCATAATCAAACCTTGCCAAATGAGCTCCCTAAAAATGAAAAGCAAAATCTTATAAGGAATGCATCTCGTTACCTGAATATGGATGAAGACTTGTATAGACGAGGTCTTGATGGTACTCTCCTTAGGTGTCTAGAATACGACGAGTCTAAGCGTGCACAAGAAGAAGTCCATGAAAGTGTCTGTGGATCTCATTCAAATGGCATTTTTTTGGCTAAGAAACTCCTACGGGTAGGATATTACTGGCCCTCTATGGAAAAATATGCTATACATTTTACCAAAATACGCAAAAAGTGCCAAACTCACGGTAAACTCATTCATGCTCCTGCACATGAGCTATTACCTTTCATTACTCACTGGCCATTTTAGCAATGGGCCTTTGATCTAATTGGGCATATTTAGCCCTCATCCTTTGATGGACACAAATGTATCATAAGTTCCACTAAATATTTCAAAAACTGAGTTGAACCAGTCCCTTTGATTAAAGCTACAGGAAAGCAAGTGTATATGCTCATCCTCAATTACATCATCTGTAGATATGGAATACCTTCATCCATTGTGATAGACAATGGGGGAAATTCAAGAATAAGGGCATGGATGAACTTTGTGACAAGTTTAAAATTACCCAACACTCTTCTTCTACTTACTATCCTCAAGGGAATGAATAGGCTGAGGCTTCCAACAAAAACATATTGAAATTATTGCATTGAACGGTGAATAAGTCTAGGAAGGACTAGCACCTTCAACTCAATCTCGCCTTATGGTCTTATAGAACCACTATCAGAACACCTATAGGGGCAACACCATTTTCTTTTGTATATGGCATAGAAGATGTATTTCCCATTGAGGAAGAAATACCATCACTCTAAGTCAATATACATGGACTCATTACTGATGAAGATTATCAAATTGCTAAGATCTAGGAGATGGAATTACTTGATGAACGCAGAAAAGCAACATTCGACCATCTTAGGGTCTATCAAAGGAGAATGTATCGAGGCTCCAACAAAAAAGTGAGTGTAGTATGAGGAAATATTCAACCTTTTGGGAGAAAGCTCAAACATGGAAATTTAGTGAGTTAGCACATATAAAATCATGAAATAAGCAAGAGCCAACAAGAAATCTTCATAACATCAGATTGAGCTAGATACAAGTTAGTGCACCCTATATTTCTTGTTTGATTTTCTCATTTAGATTAGATGTGAGTGTGCTCTCTCAAACACAAATGGAGTGGATGCCCAATGCAATGCAACTATGAATGCAAGATTGGATGAAAATAAGAGATTTCAAGAGCTAGTATGAAGAACTAGTCTCAAATTCTTCTCAAAGATGATCTAAAATATGAAAATGATATGCAAATGCATGATAGAAACTATGATTCATTGAACATTAGCCTAGAATGTAACTTCTAAGTGATTTAAGAAAGAAACTAAGAGCATAAGTATAAAAAGAACTATGAAATCTAGAGCTATGTTCGCATGATAACAATGCAAAATGAGAGATGAAAATTCAAGAGGAGAAGGCCTCTATTTATATATTTTTGGGAGAGAAGAGAAGGGCTTGAAAGAGGTGGCACCTATGTGGCATCCACATAAGAGCCACATAAGGGGCACATGGGCTTGGAAGGGATAGCTAATCAAGAGTCAAACATGGCATTAAATGTTTGAGTGGCTCAAGATTTTCAAGTGGGGGACAAAGATGTAAGAACATTTAAGAGGGATGGGTGACCTTTTTGGGGAGAATTTTCACACATGTGTGAGAATTCCATTAGCATTAAAAGGGTTAGGAATAACCTTTTTAAATAGGATTAGAGGATGATTAGGTGGGGGAGTATGCTTAGAGAGTGAGGTGATGGGTGTAGAGTAGGAATTGGGTAGGCTTAGGGTAGACTCATAGATTGTATTAATAGGTCTCTAGGTTGGGTTTTAGATTATAATTCAAATTATATTTGAATAAGTCATAGCTTAGAAGAATTAGGGATATGGAGGATTTTTCAATAAATATAAATTTATTAAAAAGGGATTTTTTTGGTGTTTGAAACTATTATGCTATGAAAAGCAACCAATATATCTTAAGACTGATGTTAGGAGTGGTTAATTCCAAGTATGAAAGCTATATAAGATAACTGGACCAACTATAGGGTCATGACTTCCCTCTTTTGCTTCTAGCTCTATAAAACCAAGGCGGGTACACCTAATCCAGACAACTATACAACTCTTTTCAACTATTCCTCACTCTGGATTGTAACAATAGATCATGGTAAGAAAGTACTAAATACTAACCAAGCATTCATTGACTCTCTATTACCAAGTATGACTTCACAACTATCTACCACAAAATAGTTAAAGATTAAAGATGGTATTGATATATTAAGATGCAGAATATAGCCAGGAACCAAATCAAACATGTAATCCAATAGAGTTTACTAATCCTTGATCAGTGCCTTATCCATTGGGCATATCTCAAATGCAAATGTAGGAACATGAATTAACCATTGTCAAAGATTCAAAGACATAAATACAATCACCCTAGACCAACCACTACTTATAAGATCCTTCTATAGATAAATCAAATGAGTCTATTCCCTATTCATAGTATATTTCACTTGACCCTAGATCAAGAACAGAGAAATAAAACACATGCATAAGTAACCCTATGCAATGAATCAGAAGACTCAAAACTCATCAAATTAACACCAAGGAGAGACCTATAACTAGAAAAATTATATTAACTATGATGAATCACACACATGCCCTAATCTGATTTGAAACAAAACCACTTCAATAAGGTGCAAAATATATAGGGGGTTTCTATTCTCTCTTATACAAAATAATACAGTCTACTATATCATGGGATCAAAGCTTGAAAGACCAAAACTTTCGAACCCTTACAACAGAAATAAAATTGGCATATGTAGACATATGAAACCCTAGGAGAGGGTTTCAACAACAACCATCAGACAATTAATACAGTCCTCTCTATCAGTCGATATTTCTTCAAAAGATCACTCAAATTATTTATCCTTTGTCAAATCCACATGCAGAAACAATCTGGGAAAATGGCCAAATCAGTCATTATGTCGGTATTGAAACAAATCTAATGTCAACCCACACCATACACTGCAACAACAAGTCATTTCTGTCATCAATGCACTGGGAAGACCCTAGAAAATTAGCAACAACCATGAAGCCACTCATAATTCCATTACTCTGAGTTGAAATGAAAGGGCGGAGCCAACCACCCTATCTTGCAAGTTGAAAAACATGTCATCGCCACCCTTCTGAGAAAGAAATTCAAATGTGAAAGAAAATAGTCATAAATGGCACAGAATGCTTGATCAACGACCTAGATTCAAACTTGAAAACCCTAGTCATATCCAGAGACTCAACGACAAACATTAGATCTTCATCTAATTGAATGATTAACAAAAAGTCTCATAACCAAAAGAGAATATTCGACATCATCCAGAGATTAGGCGACAAAGAAAAACTCATGGTCGCTAAAGAAAAAGGAATATTCTATCTCGATTAGGAGACCTAGTGACTAAGCACACAAGATATGGGCCCCCCACTACCAGATGTCACCTTATCATTTTCTCATAATTGCTTTGTCATCCTTGTCACTGACATCTGTCTGGCCGAGCACACTTTCCAAGTGTCATCACCTCGTAATGCCTTATGTGTTAGGTGTCAATCACTTTGTCTTTAAGGCATTACGAGAACCACATGATCCTCTGCAACCTGCATGATCATTAACGAATGCTCAGAGATATTGACCTAACCAACTTTGACCGTGGTATATCTAGAGACATTGTGACTGAAGGAACTCCAAGTTAGGAGATGAAATACTAACCTTGGGTCAAATCACGAGACCTCCCGACTAGCACTTAACATTGAAAACCTGGCACAAACCTTGGTCAAAATTTGGAGATAATGCGACTGAGGAGTCTCAAAGTCGCTAGAGGAAATCATCAACTCAAGTTATATCTAGAGATCTAGAGACCACCACAGGATCATCACTTCATTGGATGGTAGTCGCTTGATCTCATGATCATAAAGGAATATTCCATTTCATTAGGAGATTACCTGACAAAAGGGAGACACTAAGTCACGAGAAGGGAAAGAATATTTGAAAATCATTAGGAGATCTTGCGACCGCATGGAGAGGAAATAAAACACATTAAAAAAAGGAGATACAAGTGGCCCAAAAAGGTAATGATGAAATATATGCAAGGCCAAAGCAACTAGGGTTTTCTCCATTTTGACATGAAAACACATTAAGGGATAGGGTTTAATGGCAGAGACCTAAAATAAATTGCAGCGACCAGAAGAAAAGGCATAGAGGTGTGAAATGTTTTGCAAGTGCTAATAGATTTTATGAGGAAAATGTATTTAAATAAAATACATTAGAATAGTATTTGAATTATTGATAAATACTAACAATGAAACTATTTAATTGATTAAATTAAATAGTTAGATGAATAAAGGGAATTTAATATTAATATTTTTGGACATCTACATTTTTCCCCTCTTTGATGTGGCATCGCAAGTGATGTTGCATCAAAGACAAGAAATATAAGTTGCCCCAGAGGAAGAGGGTTTCTAGGAGTTGTGTCGAAGCGACGATGATATAGGGTGGTGCCCCCTTAAGAAAAGAATACAACAAGGACATCATTGTGGGGTTTTCTCAAAAAAGGATGCAACGGAAAGGAGGAGAAAGGGAGAGGAACTAATAAATAGAAGCCTTTTGAAAATGCAAGTGATGTGGACAGAAGTCTTGTTGCTGCTACAGAACCAGCTTGGCTCTGCTCTGAGATCTTTCTCCTAGATCTCTTAGGGTATTCACAAACCTAACTAAGGTAAGCCACTCTCAAATTTACCTCCTCTTCAAGACTAAATCCTACATTGAAATGCTTTTCATCTCCTTTGTTAATTCTGATTTGGTGGTAGCCGCTCTTAAGATCAATCTTGCTGAAGTACTTTTCCTCCCCTAAACAATCCATTAGGTCTTCAATTCTGGGTATTGGAAACCTATACCTAATGGTGATTCTATTTATGGCTCTAGAATCAGTACAAAGTCTCCAAGCTCCTCCTTTCTTAGGTGCTAAAATAGTAGGGACTGCACATGGGCTTATGCTCTTTCTAATTAGGCCTTGGTCTAATAACCCTCTGATTTGCTTGGCTATTTCCTCATTTTGTTGAGGGGTCATCTTATAGGAAGCTTTGTTGGGTAAGGTAGCTCCTGGTATGAAGTCAATCTTGTGGCTAACAAGTCTCTTAGGGGGTAGGGGAGTGGGCTGGACATCATTCACAATATCCTTATACTCTTCCAGTATTTCTTTTACCTCATTTGGTATCTCTGATTTCTTGACAACAACTTCATCTTTTGGCTTCAATACTAAAGCAAAACCAACTCCTTCTCCTTCTTCTAGAGTCTTCAAGAACTCCTTCTCACCAACCATGAGCA
>MU221686.1:96488-107949 GCA_018584345.1 Thuja plicata
TTGGTTTGATTTAATTGGTTTGAATTGATTTGAATCATATGGCTATAATAGTTAATATAATTTAGTGATAAAAATCACCTAGGACATTAAATTGATTCGAAGAATTATGCCAAGCAGTAACAAGGTCGTTTCGACATAATGGAGGGTATGATCACACTTAAGGAAAATAGGGTCGATAGTTGGAACAGACCAAATTCGGGTGGTTACATTTGCCCCTTTTGAATTGATGTGTGAGAAGCGCATTGATTCAAAGAAAGTTTCTGATTTTGACTTCAAAAAAATTGAGAATTTCATCCTTGGTTTTCGAAGGAAATGTTGATGAGATCAGTCTCACACTTGATTGAACCAAACTAATAGAATTTATTTTGAACTTGGTTGCTGTCCAAAGATCAATAAAAGATTTTAAAAATACCAATTCTAAACTTGATTGTCGTCCAAAAATTGATAATACTTATTCTGAACTTGGTTGTCATTCAAAAATCAGTAAGAAGCTTCTAGGAGATTAATAAAAATATTTTAAAAATGAGGAAACATAAGATATCCAACTCATGATCTAAGAAAAGATTTCTATCCAACAGTTCCGACTTAGTCAAGGAAACTGTTATGCCCCTAGTTTGTTTGATAACGAAGTCATTTTTAATGCAGTTTTGAGCAAAAATTTAATTGATGATAGTGTGATCATGCCCCCTCGGGAACAAAATCAAAGGAAAAGAATAAAATCCCTTAGTCGAAAGAACGTATTACTTGCAGGATGCAGCTAGGGCAAGAAACAATGGAGTAGAAGAAGTGAAGGAGCGGGGGTGTGTTTAAGAGTAAACACACAAGTACCAAGTTAATCACATGGAAAATATGAGTTTGATTTTGTTCTCGATAGATCAAAGATTTTGGGAAGCATGGGTATTAGTAATAAACTTGGATTTCAAATGAATTATAAATAGAAAGGAGTTTGAGCTCAGATCCTTATGTTTTTCTTTCAAAATTGCATCATGCAATCTCTAAATGTAGCTATATGCAGACTCTTAGGACTTGTCACTGATTAGTAAATATTGCAACATTTTTGTCATCATTGGGCACTTTTCAGAATGGATACCATCGGATAGTACAACCATCACTAATACCCACTTATATTATGAAAGTATGAATACTATGTTTTATTGAAATGTCATAAATAGACTTAGGTACCAAGGCATAGAAGCCAGGATAACAAAATAGTCAGCTTCCTTTTAATATACCAGATTTTGAGTAAGGCAAGATATTGGACCCGCAATGACCTTAAAAATTCATATCCTTGGGTACATTATGATTCGTATACCTTAGTGAGAATCTGGATCAAAAAATAGACAAGGAAATTGTGTCAAACTCACCATAGTTTACACATAACAAAGATTGAGATATATGCGGCTATCCACCCATAGTGGCAAATCTTACCATAAACATCCAAGTTAGGTGAAATTTATAGGATCATTTGAAATAATCACCATATGCAGAAACTTAAGAAAACATTAGGTCCCCTATCCTTGTGACTCTTTGTCTTTGCGCAGACATCATTGAGTAACTAAGAAGACATAATAATTTATCACTTGTGAATCAATCCAATAAAATTTATAATTACTGAGATGCCCCTAGTTGAAAACATCATCAGGACATTAAAGAATCATAATCAAACCATTATCAAACTGTGTGTTTAAGTAGTACTTGTTCATTCATCTGTCAAACACAGTAAAGATTCATCAATCAAAAAATTAGAATATAAGCAATATGGTGTTCCATGTCTATGTATTGATAGGATAATCCGTTCATGTTTGCGATCCAATATAGCCTTGTAGGAACTCCGTTAATGTAAATGTTATGTCTGGATATGTGATGCTTGAAAAGACACCTTGGTTTTGAAAAAGTGACATTGTTTGCATGTATTGAGTAACATTGTGTCTGTGAGGCAAACCATCCTAAAGCAACCGAGCAACCGCAACTGACTATGCCAACAAAGATGCCCCCAGTGCAGAATGACTTATTTCTAAGACGTAAAGATAGACAAATCCCAAGCGAGGATAAGATAGTCATGTAGAAAAATGAAGTCAGCGTTTGAGCATAGGAAAAATTATGAAGGCCTAGTATCAGTAGTGCATTGATAGATGGAGCGTAGAACACAAGTGACGCCTGATTGCCAGGTTTTCACCACTTGGCAAGATCTTTTTATTCCTTTTTGCTACCAAGATGCCTATTTTACTAGGTGCTCATCAAGGCACTTTTCTCTTTTTCCATTTTTTTTTCTATTTTTGCTTTTTGAATGTTTTTGTAGTATCAAGGTGCCTATTTACCAGGTTTTCACCAAGGATACCCATCTTGTACGACATTTTTCACTATTTTTGGATTTCTTCAGGATCAATTTTCTGAATGTTTTTGGTATTTTGTAAGAACTTTTTGTTGTACAGGCTCTGCTAGCTGAACATTAAGCGTAGAATCGCTTCAAATGTAGAGTATTCATAGGATCTAGAAGAACGTCTCCCTCAGGTGTAGCTAACTAATAAGCTCCAGTCCCAAAAGTAGCAGTGATAACATAAGGTCCCAGGTAGTTAGGTTCAAACTTTCCTTTCTGCTCCTTGTTAGGCTGGTTCTTAGGATTCTCCTTGAGGATGAGATCTCCTACTTCAAATTTGCATGGCTTTACCTTTTTATTGTAACCTTTGGACATACGTGCTTGATACACTTTGAGATGATCAAACGCTTGTTGTCTGCGCTCATCTAGTAAGTCTAGAGAATTCACCCTATCTATGCGGTACTGCTCATCAGTAACCAGTCCTTGTAAAGATATCCACAAAGAAGGGATTTCAACCTCAATAGGTAGTACTGCTTTAGCGCCATAGACTAAAGAAAATGGCGTGGCTCCAGTTGGTGTCTCGATGCTTGTTTTGTAGGTCCATAGTGCCGGATTCAGTTGTAAGTGCCAGTCTCTGCCAGACTTGCTCACATTTCTATGTAGGATTTTGAGAATATTCTTGTTAGATGCCTCAACCCGTCCATTACCTTGGGGATAATAGATTGAGGAGCAATGTTGAGTAATATGGAACTGTTCACAAAGGTCATCAATGTCTTGATTTTTAAATTGGCCCCCATTGTCTGTTACAATTGAAGAGGGTATCCCATATCTACAAATAATGTAGTTCAGAATGAACATAGCCACCTGTTTGCCAGTGGCTTTGATTAGCGGCACAGCCTCGACCCACTTTGTGAAATACTCAGTGGTCGTAATGATGAAATTGTGTCCATTTGAAGAGTTGGGATATATTTGTCCAACCAAGTCAAAGTCCCATTGCTGAAATGGCCAATGTGTTATGAAAGGTATGAGTTCTCTGGCAGGAGCATGGATGAGGTTTCCATGTGTTTGGCATTTAAGACATTCTTTTAAAAATTTAATAGCATCTTTCTCCATGGTAGGCCAATAATAGCCTACTCTAAGCAGTTTCTTGGCTAATGAAAAGTCGTTCGAGTGTGATCCACATACACCTTTATGGACATCTTTTAATGCTAGATCAGACTCTTTTATTTCTTAACACCGAAGAAGTGTGCCATTGAGACTGCATTGATATATGTTGTTAGTTATGAGGACGTAACGTGATGCTGTCCTAATTAGGGATCTTTTCTCATTTCTGGATAAATTGGCGGGAATGGTTTGGTCAGAAAGGTAAGCAATGATACTTGCATATCGAGATTGATCTAGGATATTCAAGGTACATATTATCTGGTATTCATGGTTAGCAAAGGCATGATAGTATATTTCTTCCACCAAGAAGTCATAGCGGAATTGATGTTCCTCCAGTTGTAACATGGATGCTAAAGTAGCCATAACATCTGCAGCTTTGTTCTCTAATCTTGGTATCTGCTGGAAGGTGACGAAGACAAAATACTTCTTCAAATCATCAACTAGTTGTTTGTAGGGCATCAATTTTTCATCTTTTGTTTGATACTCCCCATTGACTTGGTTGATAATTAGTTGGGAGTCACCATACACATGTAACTCAATGATCTTCCATTCCATAGCCAGCTTGAGGTTGTTGACCAATGCTTCATATTCTAAGATATTGTTGGTGCATGGAAACATTAATTTGTAAGATTTGGGAGTCATGTATCCTTGTGGTGTTGTAAAGAGGACTCCTGCTCCAGATCCTTATTGAGTAAATGAGCCATCAAAGTACATCTTCCATGGATGTTCCGTGAGATGCATGATTGTTTCATCAGGGAATTCAATTAGTAGAGGTTCGTCATCTTGGAGTGGTGAATCTGCTAATTGATCTACAAGTACATGTCCTTTGATAGCTCTCCGTTCTACATACTCAATGTCGAACTCACTCAGAATCAGGACCCATTTTGCCAAACATCTTGTTAGTGTTGTCCTACTCAAAAGATACTTCAGAGGGTAAATCTTAGCAATGAGCTTCACTATGTGAGAGAGCATGTAGTGCCTCAATTTCTATGATGCGAAGACTACTGCTAAGCATGCTTTTTCAGTAATGCTATAATTGAGCTCATAAGTGACTAGTGTTCTACTAATGTAGTAGATTTCTCTTTCTTTCTTGGTTTCATCTTCTTGTGCCAGTAATACTCCTAGGGATGTAGTTGTAGCTGAAATATATAGGAGTAAGGGTTTTCCATAAATAGGTGCCATAAGAATAGGTGGAGCAGCTAGATACCCTTTTAGTTCTCTGAAGTTTTCTTCACAGTGTTCATCCCAGTTGAATGGAACCCCTTTATGTAGCAATTTAGTAAAGGGTTGTGCCTTATCTGCAAGTTGGGACATGAATCTCCTGATAGACTGGAGTTTCCCTCATAGAATCCTCATTTGACTGATATTATGTCGAGGGGTCATCTCTAGAATAGCTTTTACCTTTGCAGGATCTACCTCGATTCCCTTTGCTAATACTATGAATCCTAAGAGCTTTCCTGATTGGACCCAAAAGGCACATTTCTTTGGGTTGAGCCTGAGTTGGAACTATTCCATTCGATCCAAGATCTTTCTTAAGTCAGCAATATGAGTACCTCTTTCTTTGGATTTAGCCAATACGTCATCGACATAGTCCTCCATGTTCTTGTGCATCATGTCATGGAATATTGTTGTCATGGCTCTTTGATATGTTGCACCAGCATTCTTTAACCCAAAAGGCATGACGTTCCAGCAAAATGTGCCCCATGAACATGTGAATGCAGTTTTCTCTTGATCCTCAGGGGCGATCCTGATTTGATTATAGCCGAAGAATCCATCCATTAATGAATACATCTAAAAGCCAGTTGTAAGATCTATGATCATGTCAATGTTTTGTAGAGGGAAGTCATCCTTCAGACATGCTTTGTTGAGGTCTCTGAAGTCCATACAGATCCTAATAGATTTATCAAATTTCAAAATGGGGACCACATTGGAGATCCACGCTGCATAGGAAATGACTCAAATGAATCCAGCTTTTAGAAACTTTTCTAGCTCTGCTTTTACCAATAATGCAACATGAGGATGCATCTTTCTAAGTTTTTGTTTCACGGGCTTGATCCCCAGAGCTATAGATAAGTGGTGCATGATGAGATTAGGATCTAACCCTGGCATATCAGTGTAGGACCATGCAAAATTGATCTTCTTCTCCTTCAAGAACTCTGTGAACTGTACCTTCTCTTCTTCTAATAATGATTGTGCCAGATGAACTATTTGAGGATTTTCATCAGTGCCCAAGTTTACTGGTTGTGTTGGTTCAATTAATATCAAATATCTCTCCTGAAAGTGTTCAGGGAGGATATCAAGAGTCTCATCCTTTGGCACCTTGGAGAGGTTTTCACCATTGGATACATCTTTTTTCTTTACTATTTTGGGATCTGATACTGCCACAGAGTGGTTTTCACCATCAGTCCATTTTTTCTTTTTATTTTTTAGTTTGTGACTAAGAAACTTGATATCCTCCTGTGACATGTTCTCACTCCTTGCATTGGTGGAAGAAGGGTAAGGTTCACAAGCATTGAGATAACAAGCTAGGGAGTGGTCACTAGGAAAGTCAGGGATAGGAGTAGGATCTGTTTCACTCCAATTAATTAAATCTGGAAGTACCAATTTTAAGGATTCCAATTCTGGGAAGGACAACATCGTGTTAGCATCAAAACCATTAACCGACATGACATGGTCTGTTAAGTTAATATCTTCGATGTTTAGATCAATAAGAGTAAGAACGTTGTTAAAAGGGTCATTGTCAATCATATATGGATCAAAATCTAGCGACTCATCAGTAGAAATCTCATCATCATCCCTCTGTAAAAGGAGGCTTCTTGCTTGTAGCCTATGAAATTCTTCTAGAGTTATGTATTCACCAGTGTCTCCATCAATGATCTTGGGAAGGAACTCTTCTTCTGCTTCAAGACGATTAGCATCATTGAAAGGAGTGTCAAGTCATCTACTAGGAGCTAAGGGAGCTACAAACATGTGAATTGTATCTATTCCAATCTCCTTAGAGGCAATAGATAGCCGATCCCATTCATAGTCATGAGAGTCTGTGACATCATCATCAGACTTGTTTAAGTATTCAGCCATGTTTATCTGATGTACTCAATTAGCTGCTTGTAGATCAAAGTGAGGTAGATCAAGGACATGTGAAATTGTGACCAATTGCCCCCAGTTAGGATGTAATTTCTATGGCTGGGGTTCCTCTTGAGTGATCATTGCTATGGTGTCTCCTACCTCTTGAATGGGAGGTCATGCTAACAAAGGAGTGTGAAGATCCTGTGGTACCTCAAAACTAGGTACATAGCATTCTCCTTGATATTCAGGATTCTCTGTACCAATATGTAGTAATCTCTCATAAGGCCATGGTTCCAATATTATCTCATCTATTTTATCACTCGTTGCTTCAGAAGGTGGACCCTCTTCTGGAGTAGGTTTGTTGGATTGAGTATTAAAACCCAATCCTATTTTATCTCTGTTGAGGCGGAACTTCATGGGTATGGGTTCAATGATCCCTCATCCTGTGTCATTAAGAGGCCCCTTTCCTTTGTAACCCATTTGTGTAAGGAACTCATATCCTTTTCCATACTGCTCGGGGGATATCTTCACATGTTTAACCTCAGATTCCACTAGTTCTCCTTTGTAAAGCCAGTCCAAGACTGCCTGTTCTTCTGTGTTATCTAAAGAAGATGTGGATGCCTTTATCATGCCATTTGCCTTGTGTAATTCTGGCTCTTTGGATTCTAGAGGTGTGAATGTCAATGAAGGTTTTTTGTAGGATCTTGGTGATACTGAAAGTTCTGTCATTGAGGGGGTTAGATCCAGCTTGAACTCTCCCATACATGTCTCTTCAAGTTTCAATGTCTTGCTAAAACTCTTCATAACCATGTCTTTAGTAGTTTTAGGAGCAACTGCATCCATAGCTTCTTTGTTGTGTCAGATCATGCTACCTGCTTTGATATTGTTGCAAGTGTAGTTGGCATCTGCAGGAATCGTCACTTCTATCCCATTATGTGGGAATTTTATGCATTGGTGATAAGTGGATGGTACAGCTTGCATCTTGTGAATCCATGGTCTCCCTAGGAGGATATTGTAGGCCAATGGTAAATCCAGAACTTGACATACAACGTTCCTCTCAATTGGCCCAACTTTGATGGGTAGACAAATAATACCTCTGGAGGACCTTTCTTCCTCATCATAAGCTTTGATGCTTATCTTATTTCTAGAGTCAATTGTTTTCTCTGATAGGCCTAGCCTCCTGACTAAATCCAGTGTACAGATATTCAATCTGGTGCCTCCATCTATCAATATGTGTCTAACACAGGATTTATGGATAAGAACTTTGATATGGAGGGGTTGATTGTGTGGATGGGTCAATGACTTGTCATCCTCTTCAGAAAAGCAGAGATAATGCGGTGCTGAGATATGATTGACCATTTCTTGGAACTTGTCTATATCAATATCTTTGGGAATGTTAGAAGTGTGTAGGGCTTGTTCTAGGATTTCCCTATGTACCGTGGATATCTTGAGCAACTTGAAGATGGAAATTTTGGCAGCAGTTCATTGCAATTGGTCTACCAAGTCATATTTTTCTTCAGGGATAGTGACCACGTGTTTTGCTACTGGTTTAGGAATAGTCACAATAGGAACCTTGGGTGTTGATGTTGGTTTGGGAGGTCCTTTGATTGTTACCTATGCTTGGCTCCTTGTTACAACACTTGTGGAGGATGAAGCACCTTTGATTGTGATCACATTGATGAATTCAGTTTTAATATCAAGCATATTGATCACATTGTCATGTTTGGAATAGGTGTAGTTTACCTCATTACCCTTCTCTTTGGATGTTTCACCTTGATTGTAATTGGGAAAAGGTTTGTTGAATGTTGTATGGTCGTCATTGGTAGTATGTCCATCTACCTTGATCTTACCTCCTTCAATGAGGTCTTGGATAATGTGCTTAAGCTTGAGATAATTGTTTGTTTTGTGTCCCTTGTTTTTGTGGAAGATACAATAAGAGTTATCATCCCACCACCTGGGTTTGACCATTGGTTCCCATGGTTTGGAATCGGGAATTTTAAGAACTTTGTTGTCCACCAGTGTTTTTAAAACTGTCTCAAGAGGCTCCCCCAAAGGAGTGAATGTTCTTTGGGGTTTTGAAGTCCATGATCATCCTTTGTCATTGTCATTGTTTTTTTTGAGAATGGGAGGTGTTACTTTAGCCTCTTTGCTTGCTTGCATACCATTGGTTAGATTGAATGCTTCAGGTTTAGAATTAATGTTAGAGGCATCGACTACTCCATCATTAACAACATTCTTGTTTTGCTTCCACCATTTAGGTTTGGAGTTGGAGCTACTACCTTTGTTCTCATTTTGAAGGGTGATCTCTCCCTTTTTGACCATGGCTTCCTCAATACGGAGGGCATTTTTAATCATCCTATCGAAGCTAGGAGAGTCTTGCATTTGTAGAGAATAGCTCAATTCAAGCACTATATTATTAACAAATATTTCCATCTTCTCTGTTTCAGGAATGACCCTTGAATATCGTGCAAAAATCTTCCTCCATCTTTGTAGGAAGTGTGTGAATGATTCTCCAGTTTTCTGTTTGGTATTGCATAGGTCCATCATAGTTACGTCATGCTGGATATTGTAGGAATAATGTTGGATGAACCATTGCATCAACTCCTTGAATGTTTTGACGTTAGGGTTTAATTTCAAAAACCACTCCATGGCATTACCTCCTAGACTTCCTGGAAATAGTCGCATGAGGTAAGTGGGTTCGTGCATGTACTCAATGCTTAGAGCACAAAATTCTCTTACATGGTCGTGTGGATTAGTTTCTCCTGTGTACTTGTCATATTTTGGCCTTGCCACAGTAGGAGGAAACAGGACCATAGTGATACTCTTGTCGAAAGGAAATGGACAAATGGCGTCCAAAGAGTATTTTGTTTTAGGTTTATCCTTCTCCTGTTTGAGGTTGGTGAGTTATGTTTGCATCTGATTGAGCTATTTGGTAAGGATAGATATGGGATTTGGTACTTCCTTCTCTTTGAGATTTTCCACATTATAATCTTTGGGCAACTTGACACTTATGGATGCTAGATGGAGGAAGTACTTTTCTTTATCATCACCGATTATCTGTTCCAATAGCTTGTGGATCTGTTTACTTTGTTTCAGTTTCTCGTATTCATCTTCAGGAATTTCATCCTCACTATCTGAGCCAAATGGATTATGTTCATACCTGGGTCTTTCCTCCTCTTCTGTGGCTTCGGATTTTTCACGTTTTCCATCATTATAATCTTCAAAAGCCTTACTCCATTTATGAGTGTTGCTATCCATTTGAGGAGAATCTAGATCAAAAAGAGAACTGCAAGAAGTTTCTCCTTGGAAGTGTTTTAGGAGGGACTTTTGATCCTTCAGTTGTGTACTTGTTGCATCTCGTGTTAACCATGAAGTTTGTTCCTCAACTTTGGTAATGTTTCTCGATAGTGCAAGTAAGAATTTCAGATCGTTCAAGTGGGCGTGTCTAGGTAGAAGTAACTGTTTGTTATTGTTGGATGTAAATGATTCCAGCGTCAGAGGGTTAGAATGCCCTGATAGTGAGCTAGGAACCAAGTTGTTGATAGAAAATGGGTAGACCACACGTATTGAACTCACCGTGAAAGACTGACTAAGCATGCAAGGTGGATGTTTTGAAAGTGTTTGAAAATAATAGTAGGGAGACTAGAAGAGACAACAGGAACCAGCTAAAGAGAAAAAAGGGTACCTAAATCAACTGAGACTTCCTAAGAAAAACTGCTAGAAATGTTTAATGTCCTGAATGCGAGCTCCCAGATACGAGCCTTTGATGGTACCAGATGCGATCCTAGAATCTAAATGTGATTGTATGTTGAATAAGTGTGATCCAATGCACCAAATGCGATCCTAAACCCTGAATGCGACTTGGGAAAAATAGGATGCAATCTTATGATGGTTTTTTCAGTTTTGGTCAATTCTGAAAAGTTTGTTTTTGAAGTGCGTGAAGTTGCTTATTTCCAGGTTGCATCAAGAGGTGTCGTAAGGTGTGAAAAATACATGTACTCCAGGGTTTGAAATTTGTTGATTGTTTTGAGGAGCTTATTTTTTTAATGGGCTTTTGAACATATCAAACAATTTTGCATTGTTAAGAGGATGAATCAAACACGCATCTTTTCCTATTCTCTAGGTGGAGGATGAAAATCTTTTCTTTTTGACTTAGGTACACACTCAAATGCTAATCAGAATACAACCATCACCAAGCATGCAATGGCTCCAGTCATGATGTTGTATTATCCGACTCCAAACGCAAGTTAGGGCACAATATGATGAGTGTCTTGGGGCAATTACTTTTTGCCTTGCACAAAGATTATCACCCTTTCGGGGATGAATCAGCTATTCTTTTAGTTGAAGTTTGTTGTAGATTATTGGGCAATCTATTCGAAACTGTCCCCCATAGAATTGCACAAGGAAAAATTGAGGCATATAGCCCTATGAGTACCTGAATATATGTAGTCTCGCAAGTAAGATTCAAGAGGCTCCGCTCTACATATACCCAGATATGTTCAAGGAATGATGTCAAAATTCCAAGAACAAAACCAGCTCCGTCTTCTGAGGCTTTGGCCTATGAGGAAGAAATTATTTATAGTGAGTTGGAAGGGTCAGCATAAGACCTGTCCTCACTTGGGTCGTTCCCAGGAGATTTTTCCTCAACCGGCAGGCCCTCTACTATTTAATATGCATACAAAGGATTGGCGAGCTTTGGATGTCTGGATTTCTGATTCTTTCGAATAAGAAGAGCATACTTTCCTAATCTAAGCCGTTTTCTCCCAAAGCACTTAAAACAATGTTCTTTCCTTCAAGCTATGTTGAGCTCGATTTAGTTGTTCCTATTTTAAAGAAAACAAGATGCTTGAAAGGGAAAGTTTGCCTTGTTTGATTTTAAACCTGAAAATGAAGTGTTTGGATCAGTTTGCTTTA
>MU221686.1:117430-146358 GCA_018584345.1 Thuja plicata
ATTTCACTCCCTTCCTCCTCACTCTCTATTCCTCTCTCACTTTATCCCTATCTCTAAGTTCTAATCCCTAAGCCCTCAACCCTTTCTCTTTCCACCCTTTATCCTCCATTGTCTCCTTTTATCCCTCTATTTAAATCCCTCCCTCTTTCCCATCTCCCCCTCTTCCCCACCTCTCTCCCCATCTCCCCTATCCATCTATTCCCATCTCTTACTCTATCCCTCTCCCTAAGCTCTAAGCCTTAAACCCCAAACTCTAAGCCCTAATCCATAAACCCTCTCTCTTTCCACCCTATATCTTGCACCTCTCTTCCTCTTCCTGACCTCTCTCCCCCTCTCTCCCTCTCACCCACCTTTCTCCCTCTCTCCCCCCTCTCTCCCTCTTAATCAACTCTCTCCTTCTCCCTCACTCTCTCTCTTTAAGGTATATGGGTAAAGGTATAGGGAGAGAAGGGAGAGAGGGGAAAATGGAGAGAGTGGAAGAGACAAGGTTTATTGTTTAATGTGCAAGGCTTAGGGTTTTGAGTTTGACAGAGAAAGAGATGGGGGATAGACACAAAGGGTGATAGATGTGTGGGGAGGGAGAGAGGGAGGAACAATTTAGGTTTTAATGTTTAATTATTATGGTTATAGGGTTTAGGGTTGAGGGGATAGATAAAGTGGAAAGACTAGAGGGAGAAAGAGGGAGGAAAGAAAAAGGGTGGAAGGGAGAGGGATTAAGATTTAAATAGGGGTTAGGGGCTAGGGGTTACGAGATAGGGAGATGGAGGAGAGAGGGAGAGATGGGGAAAGAAAGGAGGGTAAAGGGAGAGGGGGAAAGGGAGAGTGTGGAAGGGATCTATGGTTTAGTGTTTAAGGTATATGGCTTATGGTTTAGGGTTTGATAGAGAGAGATGGGAGAGAGAGAGGGAGAGAGTGAAAGATGGGGAAACATGAGAGGTGAAATAGATAGGGCGGAAGGGATATGGGTTAGGGTTTAAGGTGTAGGGATTAGGGTTAAGGACTACATGGAAATATCAAGAAAGATGATAATTAAAAGAAAATAAAGTGTCTTCATCCTTAATACTCCCAAAAGAACTCAATGCAAAATCAAAACCATTTGGGGATTCATCTCGAAGAAATATTCCCATATAAATACTTAGTAATATCAATGTTCAATAGAGCCACCTAAGGGAATCATTGTAAAATACAATTTAAAAATGTAAACAAAAACTTGAAAGCTAGAAAGGGAAGTCATTATTGTAAGAAACATAGAAAAAATGAAAATAATTAAAGGAAAGAATCCAAGTGAGTGTAAGAAAAGGAAGTAGTTTACCATAAACACAATGAATGAGAGATTGCTTCAAGACCTATCACCAAAACTATCAAAACTATCAAGATGCTCCAAGATCAACACAATGAGAGAAGGATTTTGAAAGGGGAAAAACTAAGAAAAATCCCTTGTGTATATAATATGAATGAGGAAAAAACCTAAGAGAGAGAGAGAGAGAGAGAGAGAGAGAGAATCTCTTTACAATATCTACATCATAGATCATTCTTCATTGTTTCAATGAGAGAAATGAGAGAGGATAATCTCTTAAATAGAGATAAGTGATGGAGTTAGAATGTAACTCCTATGTTCTATGAATGTGATATTCATATTAAGTGTGTGTCAAGTGCGAGAATCCTCTTAACGAGGAATAAGATAATTAACCTAATAAGAAAAAGAAAAGAAATGAGTTGGATTAGAGGACAAAAATACATTTAAGGATACCTTGGCTTATCCAAATTTAATTAAAACACCAAGGAAAGATTATTAATTCTAACACCCCCCTTTAATCTTTACTTTGAGTGTTTACAACAAGGGGAATGAAACCCAATTTTTTTACAAAAAACTTCAACTTGATCTTCAAATAAAGGAAGAAATTATACTGTCTTCAAGTTTTCAAGTGGTCTTCTAGAAACATGATGTACAAGAAGCTTTGGTAGAGCCAAGAGAAGTGGACGAGTCCTTAAATTTTTTTGAAGTGGAAGTATATACATATCTTCAATTAGTCTTGTGATTCATAGGACATGTGTAATTGAATTGGTGTTTTTAATGTGCCTTGATGGATCACTTGAAACAAGAACAAGGAAAAAAGAAACAAGGCAACTATATATCCACAAGTAGAATTTCATCTCAGATTCAAGTTAGTATATCTTTTTAAATTTGTAACATCAGAAGATATTTTTAAGAAATTTCTCATAGACTAAAATAAGATAGAGAGTGAAAGATAAATGTAATTTTTTCACCAAAATGCAATGGAGCTAACATGAGATCAAGATAGAATAAATGCTCAAAGTTTCAAAATGAACAAGTTAGGTACGAAAGTATTAATCAATGCTCCCATGAAAGAAATATATGAATACACAAATGATCACAAACAAGGTCAACTAATAAAAACCTGCATCAACATTGCATCAATCAATGGATATAGACAGTCCACTAATGAGTCATCCCACTGCAAGTGAATGGGTCGCGAATCCATCACCTACATGACCCAGATCTAAGCAATGAAAAATGCAGTGCATTATCACACTAGTATATTAATCAAAGAAATATGAGAGAGAATGAGAAATTAGTAGAATATGTGACTCAAGCACCAAATTAACTTAAGATCCTGATTTTCCAAGCATGTTTTACTATTGTGAACCATAAGATCCTAATTTTCCAAGCATGTTTTACTGTTGTAAACTATAAGACATGATTATCAATAGTAACAACATATTTCCTTCAAATAAATGTGAAACTGTAGGGAAACCCATGAAAAATCATCCTTTCATTGAGGAGCAAAATAAAGAATCATCCTCTCTCTGAGGAACAAAATAAAGAATCATCCTCTCACTGAGGAACAAAATGGAGGGAAACTCCATAAAAAATTAAGTGCACACCATTTATAGGATGAAGGGATTCTCCATGGGTCCCATCAAAGAATGAGGCAACTATGAATCAACTTTATAATTGATGGGTCCTTCATAGTTAACTATGATTATTGGGTACCCTGATGCAACTTACAAGATGTAATAAAAAGTATATTAACGAATGGTATAAAACCATAAAATGAAACTATGTGCATGAAGATATGTTATAAAAGCATAAATTGCAAATATGTGCAAATAGATTAATAGAAATTCAAGCTCATAAAAAAAATCAGTAATGATACTCTGAAGGAAATAGTGTAAGATAATCTCATAATCATGAATCATTGGAGATAAAGAAGTGATCAATGTAAGAGCGACATTAATGTTATGGATATCAGTTAGAAACTCCATTGAAGGTGAACATGAGAACTAATTTGAAATAGACGATAGGACATAATTACGTGTTCATAAAGAAATTTATAATTGAAAATACCTAGACTAATGTAGTAAACAAAATACTAAAGTCTATAGTTTAAATAAAGGTATAATTAACAATTTGAAATGAAATAAATTTGATTTGAACAAAGTAGAGATGTAATAGTAAATAATATAGAGAGATACAAAGTATATTGCAATTTAGCAGAATGCTAAACATAGGAGTAAGCAAGAAGCTTAGTATAATCTAACACTAAATTTGTGAGTAAAAAGGAAAATGCAATTTTTAAAGAAAATAGATTTAAATTAAATTTGGAAGTGAGACTTTAAATTTGCGAAACAAGATTTAATACATGAAAGAGTAGTAAAAAATGGACAATGTATTGTAATTTAACACAAATGTTCCCATATGGATTAACCCAAAATATTAATTATTTTTTAAAAAAAATAAAGTTTTGTTTAAATGACAGAACACAATTTTAATAAAAAATTTCAGAGATATAACAATTGAACAACTTTTATTGGATTAAAATATAGAATATATTAAAATATTATGAAATAGTAGTTTATAGAGAAAATGTTTTAAAAGTTATTTGATGAAATAATAATAATAAAACTAATTAAATTTTGGTTAAAATAAGTGAATTTTAAATAGTAAACATTAATTGCATTAATAAGAACGTAGGAACTTTAAAGAAGAACTAATTAAATAGGCATATTAAAAATTTTGAATTAATTCCATACACAGGTGGCACACCCGATGGGACCTGAACCCTTTCAAAATTGGTGTAACAACAATGTTCGTAAGAAACTATCTATTTAAATGATATATTTGTTAAAACAAGGTCAAGATATTTAAAATCATACATACTAAAAAATAAATAATGATTAAAAAGATGAAGGAAAAAAAATGACAGAGCATAAGAATAGTGCATAAAGAGAGATACGTTCAGAAGAAGACAAAACTGTTATACGCCAGAGATAATGAAGAAAATAACAGAGGGAAAGATGGAAGTAACTGTAGAATACAGTTGTCCAGCAAAGGAAAGAAGAAGACTGGAACCTGCAAGGAGCGGAGATTTGACAAATGTTGATACGAGACAGATTGTATGGGATGTTCGATGCAGAAACAAGATTTTTGATGCCGAAACCTAACACAATCTCCATTATTAGCTGCGCCTGGTCTCCATTATTAGGTGTGTTACCTGGATTTGCTATTAAAAATATATTTCCTACTTATGACTATTAATCTTTTAAAAAACTATAGCTACAGTTTCCTAGGCTGCGGTTTCATAGTGAGAGTTGGGAAGAGGGTTGAGCAACATCAAGAATAATGAGTAAGTAAAAGAATCAATAAACTTTGCAGAGAATGACATTACAAAGAAGTGCACTCAAAGAAAAATTAGAAGGATTACACAACAATGAACAAAATAATAAAAGGTGATGATATAAAATAAAGATAAAGAAATCCCAAAAGTGATGCGAAAAATTCCTTCCATAATTGACGGCCAAAGTAGAGAAATAAATAAATGCTAATAGTGATTTGATGATTAAGGATGCAATTTTTTTGCTAATAATAGTAAAACCTAGTGAGTATTGAAATTGGATGACAGACAAACTCGAAATGAAATGAGTGCTAGAATGCAAATTCAAACTTGGCACAGGGGTTAACAAAGTTAGGCGCTGAAAAATCAGCTTATTTAGATATTGTAAAGAGATGAATCTCAGCAAAGACTTAGTTTGTGATGGGCAAAGAGAATGGAGCATAAGTTATGTATGGGAATGAAGAAGCGACACCCAAACACAACAGGCCAAATAACTCCATCCTACCCTTTAGCAAACCCACGTGCTGCTGGGAGGACATAACACTTATGACAGAGGATAAGAAGAATAAATAATGAATAAGTTTGGTGAGAGCTAAAGATTTAAATGGGCAGTGGGTGAGCAACGAAAGAATAAAAGAGTTGAATAAAAGAATTTAAAGGTAATCAGATTAGCAAATGGAAGATCATTTAGAACAAACAAATAGTGTCCCAGCAAAAAGAAAATCAGAACAAGAATCAACATTAATCTTCTAGCTATCAAAATAAATAAAAAATTTATGAAGAGTTGTTAGAAATGTGAATCTCATTTTTTTTTTTGTTTAGGAAAAGTTTTGAAGACATTTTTTAGCTGCAAATGAAAGTTTATACATTTAAAACATTTCCTAGACCTTTTCCCATATATAGGATACAATCTCTTGCAATTTTATGTCTTTGATGTGCCAACAAACTCAAAAATGCCCAGTCATTTCCAAAATCGGCCCAAATTTATAACTCACGACTTGAAATGTATTATAATTTGAACAAGTGATATTCTGTACAAGTAATATAGAAAAAATGTAGCCTCATTTAATATCACATCAAGAAGAAGATGATGATGTGAAAGAAACAACGCAGATATGTGAACTATTAACTGTGTAATGTTAATACACGAACCAATATCAAAATCGATACAATAATTAATAGATTAGAAAAGAAAGACAGGCTAGATAAATAGATTTAGAACTAGAATACAAAGTTGCATTTTGATTAGTGAGCAACTTGTATCGAAATGTAATATGAGATTTGAAGTTATTAATATAAAGTTGATTTGTTGCGTGCAAATAAATGATAAACAAGTGAGTTACTTTGAATCTAAATCAAACGTCAATATGCCAAACCCTTGTAAAAAAACATAACAATATTGTGAATCGGATTTAGGAAAAAATAAATAAGCTAATTTAATCAAAGATCATTCCTCCAGATTATAAGGACAAATATATACCCTACATATCATTAGTTAAAAAAAAAAAGAATGAATGTGTAAACCCTCGCGGTCTCCCGATAGAGGGTACAACCATAAAATTTAAGAGAAATGCAGATTTTAAATTAAAGTATCAAGATAGAAAAAATATGCAATGGGTTTGGAGGCGAACCCTCCAAACCAAAAAAACAACTCTACTCTCTGGCAGCAAGCCAGCCAAAGAGGGTTAGAGAAAGAAACTTAAAAGAGATCTAAAATAACAAAGGATATAAGAAAGAGCTGCAACAAATGTTAGATCTACAAAAAATAAAAAACCTACAACAAAAAGTTAATCAATCAACAACAAAAAACTTTCTTCTTCTAAAACGAGATGTCCTTCGAATGGTACCTTTATGCAAACACTCAAAATAAGGATTAGCCTGCTCTGATACCATGTAAGAAACATACAAAAAATGAAAAGAAGTAAAGGAAAGAGTCTAAGTGAGTGTAACAAAAAGAAGTATTTTACCATAAACACAATGAATGAGAGATTGCTTCAAGTTCTATCACCAGAACCATCAAGATGCTCCAAGATCAATACAATGAGATAAGAATTTTGAAAAGGGAAAAACTAAGAAAAGCCCCTTGTGTATATAATATGAATGTGGAAAACACCTAAGAAATGAGAGAGAGAGAGAGAGAGAGAGAGAGGCTCTTTGCAATATCTACATCATAGATCATTCTTCATTGCTGCATTGACAGAAATGAGAGAAAAGCATCTCTTAAATAGAGATGAGTGATAGAGTTAGAATGTAACTGATCCCATATTATATGAATGCCACATTCATATTAAGTGTGTGCCAAGTGTGAGAATCCTATTAAAGAGGAATAAGCTAATTTCCCTAATAAAGAAAATAAAAGAAATAATTTGTCCTCCTAGTTAGACTAGAGGACAAAAATACATTTAAGGATACCTTGGCTTATCCAAATTTAAATTATACATCAAGAAAATATTATTAATTATTTAACAATTATCCCTTACTAGCTTAATCACAAATCTTAAATCAATAGTGTGACCTTTAACTATTTACACTCTTTCACACCTAGAACTACATAATTGCTCAATGTACAAATTCAAGATAAAGCTTTCAATTCCAAATTACTATGGAAGATCTATAGAAATTCAAACACTCTTTGGAGTAGATTACTCCAAGTATAGTATCTTGACTAAAACAACTTGAACAAGATATTAACTATTGCAAATCCACCACAAGGATCTTCCATATGGAAATTAATAATACAATAGACATATTTTAATGAACCATCTTACTTGGAAGATAGGCAATGGGCATCAAGCATCCTTTTGGGAGGATTCATGGAACAAATTTTATTTCCTAGATTCTATTCTAGAAATAGCAGAAGAAAAACATCAGTTGACATTAATATATGGAGAAAAAGTTAGATATTATTTATAGTGTTAGTTAACAGATTTTTCCTTCTTGAAATATAACTATCAAAGACTCTTAAAACCCAAAAACAAAAAGGAAAGAAACGCACTAACAATTGAGTGAGTTACTCACAACCACACTCTCTGCATTCAAAGGCGCAGCTTCCTTAAACAAGAAAATTTTTCAATAAAGCCTTTTATTCAGAAACATCTATTTTTGAAGTATACTTTTGACCAAAAAGCACGAAAGGCTGTGATTCACATCACCATAGATAATTGATTAACTATTTTGAGATTTTGAAGATCAATAAGATATACAAGCCAACTGACTCAAACCTTAATTAGAAAAATAACAAAGAAAGGCCGATTCATAAAGATAATAAATCTTGAAATATTACTGAATAAATCCAAAATATATTTCAACAGATCATAACAGCATGTTGATTCAACTCCAACTGAAATAAAAACCGTGCATTTCAATAGACCAACTGATCCACAAAAATGATAAAATCTTCTTATACCAACTGCTAATATATATATTCATATATTTGAAAATATCCAGTATCATCACCAGAGGAAGAACTTTAAGAAAATGGAACCGATAATAAAATTGAGTTTCTTTTTCAAAAGAACGAACCCTCACTTGATCGTCCAAAATATCATATATAGCCACGCAGGGCTTAATTTAGTTTTAAAACTAACTGCCTCAAAAATAGCAGGAACTTCATAAACAAACTAAAATAGACAAATACTTAGAGAACTAATTGGCAGATTGGTCCACTATAGCTCTAGCATTGGTGTTTGTGGAATTCTTCATTGTCTTCCGTTTCTCGAACGCCACAGAGAAATTTTGTCTCAGCTTTTGGTTTGGTTTGGCAGCTGCTTTAAACCTCTGCAGCCAAACATCTTTGAAGTTCTGCATCTGTTTGGTTTTATCTGCAATCACCTTTAGATGTTCATCATTGTAGACCATCACCAATTCCACATGAGCTAGGATCGAATGGTCAGTCATCCTGATTTCTTTGGTAGCTTTCAATTTTTCTAACTTTTTATGGAAGTAGAGCAACACCTTTGACATTTCACAGCTAGCTTCATTCTCTAGTCTGATGATCTTCCTTGTACATTCATTTGAGAGGAACCTCCTTATAGCAATATGGTGAGAATGCATGAAATAATAGAATATAGAGAAATAGCAGAACTCAGAATGAATCTATTGATCGCGGGCCACTTCGAGGGGGTAACCTCCTTTGAGCAAGCTCAATACAATAAATTCGTTGGTGTCCATCAAAGGCCTCAACCTACTCTTATATACTAAGTACAATCTAGAAAAGTAATACTACCTATGCATGTGGGATAATAAAATATACTCATGGGACGACTTACAAAGCATATGCGTCCAACAACAATACACTAACAAAATAAATAGAAGTAACACACAGGTTCCTAACATCCCGTCTCTCTTAGAAAAAAGCTTTGTCCTCAAAGCTTAAGGTGTGGAAATTGTTGTTGAATCTAAAGAAGGGGTTCCTAGGTAGCATCCTCTGGTTGCATGCCGTGCCACTGAATCAAGACCTCAGAGATGGAGCGAGAGAGAAGTTGACGAGTGCGCTAGTAAATGATTGCCGCCGGCTCTAGGATAATGGGTCCTTCCTTATCTATTTTAGGGAGAGCAGTTTGTGCTCTAACGTTGGTACCAAGAACTTTCTTTAGACAAGAAATGTGAAATACTGGATGAATGCGGGAAGAAGGAGGAAGTTCCAGTTTATAAGCAACTGAACCAATCTTTTGTAGAACCTTATAAGGCCCATAAAATTTTGGGGCCAGCTTATGATTCCCTTTAAGCTTTAGGGAGGATTGCTTGTATGGCTATAGACGAAGAAAAACCATATCCCCAACTTGAAATGAGCGCTCAGAATGGTGTTGATCTGCTTGTTGTTTCCTTCGATTACGGGCCATGTGAAGATTATCCTGTAAGGTGAGAAGAATCTGATCCCTGGTGCAGAGAACTATGTCAACTGCCTAGACTGGTGAGTTTCTAGGAGTGTAGGGAAGGAGCACTGGAGGTGCCTGACCATAGACTACTCCATATGGAGTCATTTTAGAGGCAGTGTGGTAAGACGTATTGTACCACCATTCAGCTAAAGGAATCCACTTGGCCCACTGATGTTGTTGTTCAAAAGTGAAGCAGCGAAGATAAGTTTCCAAGCATTTGTTGACAATTTTAGTCTGACCATCGGTTTGTGGGTGATAGCCCGAAATCATCTTCAGTTTGGTGCCAGTTTGTTGAAATAGTTCAGTCCAAAAATGACTGGTAAAAGTTGCATCATGATCAGAGACAATGGAAGAAGGGAGGCCATGAAGATGGAAGATCTGGTCCATGAATATTTGTACAATTGAGGAGGTAGTATAGGGGTGGCTGAGGGCACAAAAATGACTATATTTAGAGAGATGATCAACCACAACCAAGATCACTGTCTTTCCACCTGATTTAGGAAGCCCTTCGATGAAATCCATAGAAATATCAGTCCAAATCTGTGTAGGGATGGGCAATGGTTCTAGCAAGCCAGGAAGGAGGGTCATTTCACCCTTGTGGCATTGGCAGGTATCACATTCAGCCACCATCTGTTGAATCATCTATTTCATTCCTTTCCAAAAGAAGTTTCGCCTTGCCCGCTCATAAGTTTTGAGGAATCTTGAGTGCCCTGCTGAAGGAGAAGCATGGAGTTCATAAAAAATAGCCTTTTGCAGATCTGGGTTCTGAGGAAGCACTAGATGACCCTTGTATCAGAGAGAAGCACCATCCCAAGAGTAATGTGGTACAGTAGAAGGATTATTGACCAGCTGGTGAATGATTTGAGATAAAGAAGAGTCACTGACATAGCCCTGCTGAACAGATGCTAGCCAATTAGGAATTGGCATAGAAAATGAGAAAGTTTTTCAATTAGGGCAAACTTGGATTTGGGTAAAACTCATATGGGAAATGGGTGTTTGACGAGTGGTTGGAGACTTTCTAAGGAAAAGGGAAAAAGAAAAATGAGGGTTTCAGGGTTGGGGAGGTGGAATGAGATTAGCGATCCAAGAGGGACAAGGGAGCAGAATTAGAATTGAACCTTGTGGCCTGGTTTGGTGGCGATTGGATGAGAAGTGAAAAAGATAGGGCAAACCCTAAAATTAGATAAATGAGGGATTTAGGGCTTTGATATGTAGAATTTGGGGTTGGGTCAAGGAAGGAAGTATGCGGAATGATATTTCAGGTGTTCTAAGGAACTGTGAGAGGAAACGGGAAGAAAGCAAGGAAGCTATGGCTAAAAAACAGAAAACGTTTTACTCTTTTTTTTTGGACAATCGACTCAGGAAAATTCACTCAAATACAAAATAACTGAAAAGAGTTATTGCAATAACAAGAAATATTAGAATTGAAAGGAACCTGAAGGCCACGACGGAAAAAAATTTGACATAATTTCCACCCAGCGAGCCCAAGAAAGTGCTCTGATACCAGATGAGAGGAACCTCCTTATAGCAATATGGTGAGAATGCACGAAATAATAGAATATAGAGCAATAGCAGAACTTAGAATGAATCTATTGATCGCGGGCCACTTCGAGGGGGTAATATCCTTTGAGCAAGCTCAATACAATAAATTTGTTGGTGTCCATCAAAGGCCTCAACCTACTCTTATATACTAAGTACAATCTAGAAAAGTAATACTACCTATGCATGTGGGATAATAAAATATACTCACGGGACGACTTACAAAGCATATGCGTCCAAAAAAACTACACTAACAAAATAAATAGAAGGAACACATAGGTTCCTAACATCATTTTGTGTCAGTAAGGTGTCTCTCAGGTTGATCTTGGCTTCAATTATCTGAGATGAGTCTTCTATCACCTATTCATATAATGAACTTTCCCATTCCAAATTCACTTTGACCACGAACAGTGAATTTTTGTCCATTCCAAGCATTGCCTTTTCATAAATAAACTTATTTATACCATAGGTATAAATGTTCTCCATATTATGCATCTCGATTTCTAATTCCCCCCTTTTCTTTTTCCACAACTCCACATCATTTTCTACTGTATTTAGTAATTTTTCAGCTTTTTCCATCACATTATCAAAATCACTAGCAAACCTAGTAATTTCTTCATTTACCTTATCCATCCATTTGTACAAGGTTGTTGATATTGATCTGTCCTTGTGTACCTAGTCCAGGAATTTCTGACTTTCAGGGGACTTTACATCCAAATCAAAAGGGACCATTGTTAGAGGCTGAGGTGGAGGATTATGAAGCTACTAAATATACTTGGCCATTTCACAAAGGGGCTGCTTCAATTTGATCTTATCCTCAGCATCCTTTTTCACTCAGTGACAGATTTTCTAATTGGCTGAATCAAAGATTTTTAAGTCAGTGGCTCTGGTGGACATACCCAAATTTATCTTTTCTACATGGAAATCACTTTTTGTAACCTCATCATTGGTTTTATCTGAGTTTGGTTTGAATATCTCTACCAGCCAGTGTCCTGTCTTAGTATCAACATCGACCATGGCTTCTACCTTTGGATTTTTACCTCTTGGGGTTTTCATAAGATATTTGCTAACCATGTCTCCAACAGGAGCTAATATTGGAACAATGCTCCTTTTCTTATTAACCGAAAGCCCCAACCAGTTGGGACTCTTTGGTGTAGGAGCATTATTAGAATGGGTTGATACTAACAAGTTTTGGTGGTCTTCCCCTGCTATTTGAATCTTTGGAGGGCTTGATGGACTCTTATCCATTTTAACCTTTTTCTTAGGTTGTTTTCCACTCTCTTCCTTTTTCTCCTTGTTCTTGTAATCCTTGGGGATTGTATAGGGATTCTTTCTCCCCTTTCAGTATGATCTTCAATTCTGGTTTTGGATTCACCTACAGAAAGCAATTCCTCATTTTCATTAGTAATAGTGGGAGAAGTGGTGAGTTTCAAAATCCTTATACTCTTCCTGGTTGCTAGGATTTCCTGTTTCTTCTTCTTTCTTATTTCCTCAACCACTTGTCTGTTCTTTTGAACACACTTTCAGAAATAACATTTAAATCATCTACCTCCTCTCTTCCCCAATCTATTTTCCTGGCCACTGCTTCACTATTTTGTTTTGCACATTCAACTTCTGTCACATCCTCTTCTATATCAGTACCAATCCCTTTAATTTTAAAAGGTAATCACAGGGAAATAATATGATCCAGTGAAAACCGGGAATGCATTCTTTTCACAACCTCAAATTCATCAATGTAGTCAGCCCAATAATCTTCCAAACTTGGCTGATGTAGGAAGGTGGCATCTATTTTGAAATGGTTCGCCACGAATTTCTTGCTATCAAAATAGTTGTGACTTTGATAATAAGGGAGATTGAATACTTTTATTTCAGTATCCGGAGAAGACATACCATGTGTTAATCTAAGGCGATAGTGTCCCAAATCAATAGGAAAGAATGAACCCACTCCTCTTTTAGGCTTGAATTTCAATCCGACCTGGATAATTTGCCTGGATATTTCCAATAGAATGTACTTATCTAGACATAGTGTGGGAGCTTCATAGGTTCACCACTAAAGCCTCCTATCCTTAAATAGCTGAAGGTGGGGAATTGAACAAAGAAAATACCATAAGCCTTAATCAACTCCCTAGCCTCTTCAGGCATTTTCTAATTTATTCTTCCTCTCAGCTCAAAGACAAGCTTGGCTAGGAATGTATCTTGCACCCTTCAAAAATTTCTTAGGTTCTTCTCCTTCTGCAGATAAGAATGGTATTCATAGATCATCATGTCATCTCTCCACGGTTGATGAGGAAAACCCTCCCAGTTTCTACAGATGGCTAGAACATAAAATAGATATGAGGACATATAGAAATTAGAGGCTTCTACAAACTGGGATAGTTCTTCATCTAGCTTTGCAGCTATTACTTCAGCCCAGTCGACATATTTTGTCAGTTAGAATGGTGTGAATGAGGATGTTTATCTAGTCCTACCACATTATGTCATTAGGTTTTCCCCTCAGTCTATTCAACATAACAAAAATATCTCTTACTTCTCTTACCAAATGATCTTTTTTCAGAGGCTTGGGAAGTCTAGAACCTCCTCTTTCAGCTTTGGATAACCAGTCTTTGGCTATATTATTACTATAATCCCTGAAATTATGAAGAAAATCTTCTTTAGCTTTTTCAAAATCACAGGTGACATAAGTCTCTGCAGGGGGAATTGTTGGGGCCGCTATTATTGTTTGTCGGTTCATAGACACCAACATTTCTCCAAAAGGAAGGAAGATACATTTATTTACCCTGTCATACCTGTTTCTACACTCCATCACCAATTCAGGGCATGGAGTTATTTCAGGAAAACCAGTAGCCTCTAACAAATCACTTTCAATGATTTTGGTTGATATAGTCTCGGCTTTGGCATTTCTAACTCTGTGAACAATCTCTGCAATGTCTTTGTTGACAAGAACCGTATCTTCCATTTCTGGTAAACAACTACTTATAGGAGAAAACTTGTTCTCCTTTATAAATTTGGCCTATAGGGCTGACTTACTAGAACTACCCATGATAATTCCTAGCACTACTAATTCGGGAAAAAGATACAAAACAATGGAAATTTCCTTTCCTACAGCATGCAATTCTTGAAAAACCAGAAAGGAAAAAGAGAGAAAATACTTTGAGAATCACCGATGCAAACACTTTCTCTTGCAGAGAAAAACCTTCAAAGATCTTCAGTCCTGTCTAGATTTCCAACAGAAGGTGAAAATAGAAATGGAAAAGAAAGGAAAGCTTAATACATACATTTAAGTCACCTCTTTTTAGTAATTATGATTATTTTCCATGAATCAATGATTCCTGCCGCCAATAGCTAGCCACGTCCCATCGTATTTTCTGCTTACTCGAGAAAACTATACTTTTAGTTGAGTTGATGTCACTCCCCATCTTTTTAGAAATCAATTTCATAAATGCGAGTGAATTTTGGCACGTGCCGAGTGTGTCCAATCATTATTGCATTTTTTAATCTAGAACTTTGAACTGTGATGCGCCAAGTTCAAAGTTTGAGGTCTCGCATGCCTTTAGCCATGACTTGACGAAAGTAATAAATATGATGAACTAACGCATGACATGTGAGGGGAAAATGAATTATGAACACAAAAGGTTATGTTTCAAGATTCAAGATCTCAAAAAATGTGATGCCGAGACAGAAGAAGACGCAGGATAAAGAAGGAATGACATATGTAAAATGGGAAATTGAACTTTGAACTTTGAACTAGTGAGTTCAAGGTTCACAGTTCAATATTACATTACACATTTGATGTGGGCTTGAAAAACTTATCGATTGAAAATATGAATGCGGACTTGCACAGCGGGAAAAGGGATCCTAAACTTTGAACATTCAGTTCAAGGTTCAAGATTCAATATACAACTCGACACTTTACATGTTACTTTGAGAAAAATTTAATCAAAAGCTTTTTGACCTACAACAGGTGGCTCCGAATGGGGATAGGACCGTGAGGGACGAAACTACAAACTCCAAAAGTCTCTGGTTCCACACAAAACTAGGCCTACAAGAAAGCAAAAAATAACCTAAGACACAACAAAACAATATGTACATGAGAGAGCGGAAACTTACAGCTCATAAAGCTTGAGATCTTGCCCATTAAAGGACAAGGGCATTTCTGTTCCATCAGCATACTTCAATCTGAAAGAGTTAGGACTGAGCTCTTGGCTAATCTCAAAGGGTCCTTTCCATAATGACTCAAACTTGTTGTGTGCTCCCTGGGGTTCTCGCCTTTTGTCCCACATCAAAACTTTATCCCCTGTCATGAAATTCCTAGGTCGAGCTCTTCTGTTGAAGATATTTTTTACCCTAGCATGGTGATTAGTGATGTGATCTACAATGTGCTCTCATTCCTCTTCAATCTTGCACAAATACATGATCCTTTTCTCCAGACCATTGTGGAAATGTTGGTCTTCAATCACCTTTTGTAACTTAGCAGCAACTAGTTCTAATGGGAGAGAAAGTTGAGCTTCCACACCATATACCAGTTCAAAAGGTGATATTCCTATGGCTCTTTTTGGTGAAGTGTGATCTACCCATAGTGCTTCATGCAACCTTTTGTGCCCGTCTCTGGCATTATCATCAACTAACTTCTTCATTATAGAAATCAAATTCTTGTTAGTTGATTTGGCCTAACCGTTTTCCTGAGGAAAGTAGTCAGATGAGTGTGATAATTGAATTCCATTATCATAACAGATAATCTGCATTTCAAAAGAGGAGAAGTTATGTGTGTTGTCAGCTACTATCTTTGCTGGAACTCCAAATCTTACCAAAATATTTTCTTTTAGGAAAGAATAGACTATTTCTGAAGTGGTTTTTCTTACAGGAATGGCTTTTGCCTATTTAGCAAAGTAGTCTATTTCAGTCAGAATATAAGTATGACCCACACTTGAAGGAGTATTTATAGGTCCTATGAAGTCTATACCCCATTGCTTAAATGGTTCTTCAATAACCACAGGTTTTAATGGTAAGGCTACCAAATGAGGTTTCTAGAGAATAGCTTACATTTTTCACACTGTTCTACCCACTTGTAAGCATCTTTAAACATTCCAGGCCAATAGTAACAGTTCCTCAGTATCTTGAACACTATTACTGAGGAAGAGAAGTGTCCGCCGCATGCTTTGTTGTGAAAGGATTGAAGCAGTATCTTTTGCTGATCTTCATCGACATACCGGATGAACATTCCATCTAAGCCTCATTTGTATAATACGTCATCAAAGATAACGTACTTAACCAATTTTAATTTCAAATTCCTTTTCTCTTTTGCAGTGAGGTGATCTGGACATTCTCCATACATCAAATAAAAGGCTACATTCGAGAACCATGCATCTTTCAGTCTAGTAAACAAAGACAAGGGAATGTTATCTTCTGATTCTTATTCATTTTTCATAATCATCTTACAGAGTCCTTAACCCCTTAATAATTTGGTAGGTTTGATTTCTAAATCAAACTCTTGCACCATTTCTATCCATGCTGCCCTGTTATTCATAGACACCTCCTGCTGAGTTAGGATACTCTTGTCAGCTGAATTTGGGACATAGACAGTAGAGTGCGAATGAAGGATGTAATATAAGAACTGTTTGATAGCCTTCACCACTGCAAAAGCTTTCTTTTCCATGGGAGAGTACTTTAGCTCATGTTTCTTCAATGACACACTCATGAAGGAAACGGGAACATCTTCACCTGCTTCATTTTTCTGCAATAAGACGTCGGACATAGTATGTTCTGAGGCATAACAATGTATTACAAAATCTTTTTGTAAGTCTGGATGAGACAACACCAGAGCTTGAGAAATTGCCTTCTTTACTTCGTCAAAAGATTTCTTGGCCTCTTCAAACCATTTGAAACTTTGTTTTTCACTTAATAGGTTTACCATAGGCCTAGTCATTTCTGAGAATTCAGGTACAAATATTCTCAAGAAGTTAATTTTCCTAAAGAAAGATCTTATTCCATTTTTGTTAGAGGGAAAACACAATTATTGTATTTCTCAGACCCTTTCAGGGTCAATCTTAATTCCCTCTCTTGAGACTATATGACCCAGTAACTTTCCTTTTATCACACAGAAGACAAACTTCTTGGGATTTAGTGATATCCCTTGATTTCTACACTCTTGCAGAATGAGCTCCAGGTCTTTTGCATGCTTCTTCCTCTTATGAGAGAAAATAGTCAAGTCATCAAGGTAAACTACAATTAGCTTGTTCAGTAGGTGACCGAAAGAAGAATTCATGGCACGCTGAAAGGTGGCTCCTACATTAATCAAGCCAAATGGCATTTGATTATATGCGAATGTACCCCAAGGAGTAGTAAACATCATTTTATGCTGATCCCTAGGGTTTACATTGATTTGGTTTTACCGTGAAAAACCATCTAGCATCGACATCATTTCAGAACCTGCAACCATCTGCAAAATGTAATCCATGTTGGGAAGAGTGAAGTTATCTTTCAGAATAGCCTAGTTCAAGTTTCTAAAATCTACACAGATTCTAATTTCACCATTTTTGTTGTGAATTGGTACTATGTTTGCGACCCAAGTAGAATGGTGAGTTGGGTAGATTATCCTAGCACTCAGCATTTTGTCCACTTCTCTAAAAATGGCATCAGAGACCCTAGGGTTATAATTCCTCAGTTTTTGCCTGAAAGACTTGGCTCCAGGTTTCAATGGGATGTGATGTTGAAACTGTCCATTTTTAAAATCCTTCAAGTCTTCATATGACTAGGCAAATACATCTTTGAACTCTTTCAATAATTTTGTGAACAAAACTTTTTCTTTCGGGTTACAACAAGTGCCTAGATTCACATATCTAGGATTTTCATCACTACCTATATTTATTTTCTCAAAATCACCAGATTGCTTACCATTGGTCTCTTCAGTTTGACTGATAAAACAATCACCATGGTCAAATAGGATCTCCATTATTATGAGGCCCTTAGGGATATTGTTTCCCTTCAATTGCACAATATTTGCCTTTTTGTTCCCCTGTTCATCTGCACAAAACTCCTAACACTTGAATTCTGAACCTTCAAAAAATACTAAGGAGAATTTTTCAATACCCTATAAGAATGTCAACACATGGGCATCATCATTGAAGACTTGCCAAGAATTAGCATTGTCTGGCACAATAGGTCAGTGAACTAGCTCTATAGTATACTGAGTGTTGTCAAAATTAGGATGGGGAATGAGTAATGCTGCAGAACTGGCAAGTACATCTGCTCTAGAATTTAAATCTCTAGGGACTGCCTCAATTGCAAATGCCACAAAACCTTCAATTTCATCCCAAACCCTATTTCTATAATGCTTCATCCTCTCATTCCTTACTGCATATATTCCTCTCACTTGCTTCACGATTAACTCAGCATCCCCTTTAGCTTTCATTCATTTGATACCTTTCCTCTTTTCTTCTTGAATACCGAGTAGCAATGCTTCATATTCAACGGTGTTATATGTATTCTCAAATTCTAGTTTAAAAGAAAAAGGAAACTTCTCACCAATAAGAGATATCAAACTACCCCTGCGCCTGAACCTGTAGAGGAGCAGCTATTGTCAAACTCAAGAATCCAAACTCCTTCATTTCTGGGAGGTTTCAACTCTACAACATCTTCTTCAGGTAAGATCACATAATTAGCAAAATTTGTTTCTTGGTATAAGATCTGAGCTCCAGGATCTTCAGATTGGAAGATAGTATATTTTGACTTGGTCTCAGGTTGTAGGATTACCTTCTGATTGCCAATGCGGATTATTTCTTGTGACCAATCTAATTTAATTTCTCCTCCTAAGTCCAAGCGGAAGGTTTGAATTAAGAGCATACCATAGCTAGCAGGTATGTCATCCACAAGGATAGTTAACTTTAGCCTTTTATTGGGATAGGCGGCTAACGAAACTTGAGCATCTTTGATTTGACCAAGTAATGGGACTTTTTTAGAATCCATTGAATAACATTTGCCAAAGGTCTTTGTTAAGGGAAAATCTAGGGCTTTTTCTACAGATGAAGGCATTATATTTTCTGATGCCCCCCTGAGTCTATGATGCAATTACTAAGTTTATGACCATGCATAAATAGAGATACATAGAAAGGTTCTAGTTTACCTGAAAGTTGAGCAGGTTCTGAGGATTCTTGACTAAAGATAGTTTGAACATTTTTAGGGGAAATGGAATTCTGGTTTATAGGAGTTTCGTGAGAAGACACAGTATTTGTTTGATTTGCTACAACTTCAGGATATGATCCTTTTACAAAAATCACTAATTTATCAGACTTATTGGGATTTAACTTCAAATATTCAACAGGAGAAATTTGAATCTTGAAAGATTTACAAAAATCAACAAAATCAAAGGAAGAATAAGGGTCTAATTTTTTTAAAGTCTTTACCTATGATCCTGCTTTCTCGTCCATCTTTGAGCTGCCACTTGTATTCACATGCTCCTTTTCTCTTTTATTTTGAAATGGATGCTAGACTTGATTGGTACTTTTGCTTCCTTGTTGACCCCTGGTGAGCATAGATCAAGAAGGTTCCTCCAGAGTAATAAAAATGTCACCACCACGATCAGAATCAGACTTATACTCTAGGTAGTAACTTATGGAGTCACCAGGTCCTCTAGAGTTTTCTTCATCAGTAGAGATCTTCTGAATACTTTCTTTGTTAGCTTCTAGCTATTTGTATCGCACCATCTTAGGACATGAATCTCCATCATGTTCATTAGTCAAATGAAAAATACACATATTTCCTTTTACAGAAGGGCGCTCAATTTGTAGTCTTTGCTGAACTGACAGAGCATTCGATGATTTCCTGTAATTTCCTGTCCCCTGACTTGGATATCTGCGAGGAACATCTTGGTATGGGGTAGGAGGGGATTTTGGCATTTGTCTCTTTAGGGAAATCATATCATTAACTAATCTCTATACTACTGGATCACTAGAGCCATCAGTAGAGGCTTGATTTGTCGATGTTTGTACATCTCTTCTCCATTTTCCTGTCGTTATGAGGTCATCCTCAAGTTCTACTACAAGGTTTTGGGATACAACTATATCAGCCACCCTATCCCGTCTCAATTGATAGCTTATGTCAGGGGGCATTGCATTGACAAAGAAGCCTTTTTTATTTTTACCATTCAGTCTTTTAGCATTAGGGATGTGATATAGGATCTTGTTGAATTTGGCCATGAACTCCCTCATAGGCTCTTGCATCTCCTTCTTTGATTGGGACAATTGGAGGAAGAGGGAGTGTTCATCTTCAGCAGATTTGAAACGAGCTTCAAAGGACATTTTCATTGAGTTCCAATCGGTAATATGACCATTTGGCAAATGGTAAAACCAGTCAGTAGAAGATTTGGCAAGGGTTTGTACAAATAACCTAATTGCAACATCTTCATGTTGAACAATTAAAATCCCACAAGCAGTATTGAAAGCGCTCAAATGGTCGTCTACAGAAACTTTACCATTGCTATATAATTTAGGTAATACATCTCTAGCCCCTTTTGGTAAGGGATGGTTTCCTCCTACATTTAGAGGATCTACTACTGCTGCCCAAGGCTAGGCCATGATTGAAGTTAGGAAGATAGTTACAATGGGGGGAATTTGAGTACCAAAAAATGTTAAAGCCTGCCAATTGGATTGACTTGAAGATGCTTCAAGGGAAACTTTAGGGGGAGAGGAAGGCCTACTTTTTTCTTTCTTCTTAGGGGTAAAGGTAATAGGAAAGAAAAAAAATTTCAAATATTGATAGAACTTATCAAAGATACCTTCTCTCCTCTAGGACCTGGTATAAGGATGAGAATCCAGGTTTAAGGCCCTTGTGGGTCTTGAGCTGCTCTTTCCACCACTGCAAATTCTTGTGCTATGGGAAGTCCTCTCAACAACTCCCCAATCTCTTATTCTTCCTCTATCACCAATCGAACCTGCTGATATTGTTGATCACTTTCCCTTACTTTTCAGGCCAAGATAGCTAAATCAGAAATAATGTCTTCTTAAGTATCTAAAAAGTGTAATTCGGGTTGAAGGACAGGGGGAATTTCTTCTTTGCCAGGTATCACCTCAATAGGTAATACCATGATCTTCTTTTACTTGGAAACAAAAATGCATACTGATCTTTGTAAACATGCTCCCCAATGGAGTCGCTAAAAATCTGTTAGTGAACAGATTTTTCCTTCTTGAAATATAACTATCAAAGACTCTTAAAACCTGTTGATGGGGTTTTGCTGACTGGGTCTACCAACAGTCATAAGTTGTCACCAGGTTCCGGAGATACTGGTCAACTCTGCCTACAAAGGTTATCCGGGTAAAATAAATTCCCCGAGCCTTCAAGCACCTAGGTGTCGGGTCACGACGATGCGGGGCTCGGATGGGAGAAGTGACTATTTTCGAGGGGGATAGCTGGTTTCTTCAACTCATTTTCTCTAGAGATTCAATAAAGTAGGGTTTCCCCCTAGCATTCTACACTTAGCAAATAAAGAAAAAAAGATCCTACAGGGTTAGAAACATTTCATCTAGCTACAGTCATGCTTGAACATCCAGAACATCAATAATACTCTGATAGACTACACTAAATACCGAAGAAATACATAACCATCAATTATGACTTCATCAGTAGCGAGGGAAAAGAGGTCATTAATCTACTTTAACATATCAGAGTAGAAGACATATGGAACATTAAAACATGAAATACCATTAACTCAGAAGCAGGAATGCCAACAACATCATTGCCGAAAATTCTTCCTTCTTTATTAATATCCTTTCCAGCAAGCACTGGTGTATGATACAACGGTGGCTCCAGGGGAGCATCTAACTATTGAGAACAGAACAATGGAGCATTGAGCTCTGTAACTAAAATGAGAAATCACTTTTCTATTATCATGGACAAAAAAATCATCAATTTTGTTGACCCTTGGAAGTGGGCCCGTCTGCCTATTTATACAACTCTCTTCTAACCCTAACCCTATTTACATCATGTTTCAATAAAATATAATATCTGGGGGCCGGTACTACCTGCACCACCCTACAAAAGACCTGGAGCCAAAATAGGTCTGCCATGTCAGAAGAATAAGACAAGAATATACATAGGAAGAATTGGTCTCGAGAAGAGAGCCAGAAAGAAGAAAGAAGAAAGTAGGTCCCCCGGGGACTGAGGCTACATGCCTCATAAATGGGAAATGCAGTGCCCTGTCTCCAATGTGCCAGGTGTACCTTTGAGCGGCACCTCAAGAAGACCACCTTGTCAGAAAACCAATTACTGAGCCGACACCCCTTAATGTGGCCAACTACCTTCTGACAGCCCTCATAACCACTTTTGAAAGTGATCGGTCGGCCTCGGGGACCGTGACATGAATCACTTTAAAGAATACAAAATTTTAAATCTGGGAATCCAGGAACTTACGTCCCCAAAGAATAAAGAATGCCCAACACTGGAGTTCTCCCCGGCCCCCAGAGAAAGCTCAAGGTTTCTTATTGTCATTGAAGGCCTGGAGGAGGCGGGAAATGCCATCTTCATCTATATCTTTTAAGCTGGCCCTTCTGTGCTTGGCCACTTCAACTTGTTCCCCCAGGTCTGGAATATTTTCTTTGAATTCATCTGCCATCCTCACTGTGTCGTGACCCTTAGGTATCATGCTGGTTAATTTTACCATCTGGGCCCCATCCATCCCCTCCAGGGATTGATACCAGGATTTCATTATCTCATCAAAACTCCCCAAAACTGAATCTTCGGGGGCATATGTATTTGTGCTAAGGGGATAAGCCCCAGAAGCCTTTATTACAAAAGACTTATATAAATTAGAAGAATATTTTACGGTATTTACCTTTTCTTGCAAGGACCCTACTAGTTTCTTGGTTACCTCCAATGTGAGGTCAAGTCTAGAGTGCTGGGTTCTTACAAAATCAAATGATTCCTCACCCAGAATTCTGGATTCAGAAATCATATCTTCTCCCAAAGTGAGGAGCTCTTCGAGCTCCACCTTCCACACTTGGTAATTTTTGGCATCACTCTCCCACTGCTAAATAAGCACTTTCACCTGATGAATAACTTGTCGGGCCATGTATAGATCTGGGAGGGTGGACACCAGGAAATGTCGGGTGTTTCCTATTTATAGGGTGACCCACTCGTCCATTACTTGGGCCTTCTTTTTCATTACTCACAGGGAGTCTATGTCACTCTGCGGTAGTTCTTCTGATGTGGAGGTCTCCGGAGGGGCGGCGTTAATGGGTCGGGCCAGCTCAGTAAGAAATCCCATAAGGTTTGCATTCTTTTCCTTCTCAGCCTTGAGCCTTTGGGCCTCTTTCTCATATCGGGCTTCCATTTCCCTTGTTGCCTCCTTCAGCAAGTCTACTTGACCTTTCTTTCCCCTTTTGCCTAAGGACACCTCTGCAACATTGTAATCTGTGGGGTCCACGATTTCTTCATCAGCGTCTAGGGGAGGTGTTACCATAATGGCAACTGTCTCTCTGCCCGGCCCAGTTTGAAGAGTGTGAACTGTCTGGGCTTTCTTTGCCTTTGGCAGGGCCTAAACTTGGGCCATCATTTCAGCTAGGGAGAGAGGAATCACTAGAGCAGACTGAGCCTTTCTCTTCCTACTTTCTACCAGCCACTAAGGTGGTAGGGGTGGCCTTCCTTCCAAGGTTTGTTCTCTTGATTCTTTCCCAATGTCCTGTGGCTGTTTCTCCTCAGCAACATGGACCTCATCCGTTCCTCTCCCTGCCTCAACTTCTTTCGCAGCAACATTCTCTTCAATCTCCATCTCCTCAACCTTTTCCTATGCATCTATCATTGGGTCTAGACCTTGGTAGGCTTCCTTGGGGATTTCTTCTTCAAGCTGCTCCTCTTGTTGTTCTTCTTCTTCTGTCGGGGCTTCCTCCTTAGTCGGCACCTCTTTTGGCAGTAGGGGAGGTGTTGGGCCAAGATTTAGAGTTTGGGCCACTGTGATCACCTGCCCGAAGATCGCTCTCGGGAGTGACCCTTGGAACATGGCAGTTGGGGTTACGATTATTCTCGAAGGTCCGGTTCCCCCAGCAGATGCCATTTGTTCACTTGGTTTTTGTTGGTCCACTCTTAGACCTTGCATTGCTTGAGCCCTGGAGATAATCTCTGGTTCTGGCTCCTTTTCTTCTGCCTGCTGCTCCTGTCCTTGTGCAGGCTCTTGCTTGATATCTTCTTGTTTTGTAGCCCCTTGTGCTGTCCCTGGGACTTCTGTCTCTACTTGTGTATCGTCCCCCTATAAGTTTCTGAACTCATCGGCCGCAAATACATCAAATTCTTCTTCTGGAGGGGGACTGGCCGGGACCTCTACAAGCTCTGTTTCTTTCTCCGGCTCTGGGGAACTGGAAGAAAGAATCTCCACTTCTCAGGGGAGGGACACCTCTAGCACTGGTTCCGCCTTAGGCTTTTTGCTAAGATTTTTCTTCCTTCGGGTAACCAGAGGAGGTCCCGCATCTCTTATTGCTGCTGCTTCCAGTGGATCCACCCCTGTCGCCTTGGCCATTAAGGCTACCAATGACAGGGAGGAAGGAGGACAAAGTGGCCCAATCATAAGTGGTGGGGTGGCCAGCTTCGTTATTAATTGCTCCCTCATTTATTGGGAGGCTACCACCAACTATTTTATTTATTCTGCGATGGGGACTTCTTACACAGAAGGGGTTGTAGCTATTCTTTTCCCTTTATCTGCCCCCTGCAAAGAAGTCCCGGCCCCCGGGGTCATTTTAGGTACCGACAGCGGAGTTAACTTTGGCGTCGGCTGGGCTGCTCGGCGAGTACTCCTGGGGCACACCTTCTTGAAATAGGTGTGGCTTCTCTCAACCACATCTTGAGTAAAGTCTTCAATAGTGGGCCCTTCCTGGGCGGCCCAATTTACTGGTGGAAGGGCCTTCTTATCGATCCCCTTTTCCTTGTACTGGGGGTCGATGGTTGGGGCAGCGTCAGAGAAATCTGTCGGGAACTTTTGGAGCTTCAATTTATGCATCATTCCCATCATCATTCTGATATAGTGCCAGCTCCGCACATCCACATCATCCTGGCAGTCTGCCCAGAAGTCCTCCATATGTATGCGATGGGGCTCTGAAGCCTGGGGCATTGTCGCTGCAATTTTGCCATGCGGATCAAAAAAATTTCGCGCTAGATAAAATTCTTGTAAGTTATAACTTTTTAGCTCATTATCTGCCTCCTTTGTGGTGGCCAGACTGCATGTGTAGTTCCCACAGGTGATTGAGAACGGGATGTTTAGGATCTTCTTGAGGGCAAAGAAGGCATGCACCTCCATTATTTGCCTGCAATATTCCAGCAGCACGATCTTGTCCCCATAATGTCTGGGCAACAAGTAGGGTTTCCCAGAGAAGTTGGCGACCCTAATGTATGTATGCTACTGGAACTGAATATATTAATGTCCATAACTATGGACTAGCTTCATCGCCTCAGTGGACAGGCGGTATCCGACATCATGGGGGGTGTGAGCAGATGGTAGTAAACGAACGCGTCATTTACTCGACAGAAACTGGGGAAGCTGGCCTCCCATTGAATCTGTGAGAAATGGTCCCATGGTGCTTTTTGTCCTGGGCCAATCTCGAGCATTTCGTCAGTGAGTAGGTCGTGGGAATGGGGCCTCTGCTGCGCCAGGGCCCAGAAAACATAAGAAGACATATAGAACTTCTTCTTCCGGTTCAACTACTAGAACTGGGAGTCAACGTGGTTGGAGATTATTGTCGCCCAGTCAAAGAATTCTCCCTTGGTGGAGATGCCGAGGAGGAAATAGTACATCCATTTGGCAAACTCCTGGGTGGAGGGTTTCCCAAAGACCCGGGCTAATGCTATCATTCCCATTTGGATGCTCTCCTTGAATTCAGAGTGGGGAATCTCTATCTTCATTCTCTTTGGATCCCTCTTTGGGGCCTTAAGCCAATGGGTATTTATATATACCCGGGCAGCATCCTCCAGTTGTGTAAACTGGATCAAGGCATTGGTCCTTGTAACCACCGTAGCCCTATCAAATTGTGGGATACCCAGGCTTGCCTAGAATGTGACTGGGTCGAGGGACACCAGTGGAGTGGGGTATTCTGTGGGTTCTGCAGCTGTGAGCATAACGGCCCAGACAGAGGAGTTGTAGTTGTTTTTCAATGTTAGAATAAGCTCCGGAGATTACATGGAGCATGGGAAGCAAGCCACCCAGACGATTTTGGAGCCCCCGACGTTGATTTCTAGCTGGTCTCCAGCTTGTCGCTGGATGTGCATTACCTTCACCAAGGCCTACATTTCTGCCCAAGTTCTGACATTGGTGTCGGTCATCAGTTTTACCTTGGACTCAATCTTTGAGCCCACAATGACATTATCTTGTACAAACTTCATGGTGAGGGGGAGCTTTTCTAGGGCCCTCTCCATCTTGCATTTTACGGATGCCCTAGTCTCTGTTGCGATTGGTAGTTCTGGGCTTCCAGGTGGAGATGACACAGATGCCTCAGACATGTTTGGAAATGAACTCTGGGAACCTGCAAGGCAAAGCGATCGTCAGAACTTGTTTATCAAAATAATCATTCCAGGGTCTGGATATCTTACCACTGTAGTGTTTGCCTTGCTAAAAAGTTAGTATCATGCAAAGGTAACCGAAAAGAAAAAATATATCGTAAACTTAATCTTCATTACACATTCGGGTCTAGGAGTTTTTATCACACTTGGGAAGGACACAGGATGGATGGTGGTAAGAGACCCGAGGCCCGGGGAAATGACCGTTAGCAAGAACATGTGAAAAGGTAAGCTGTCAAGCCCACATGGGCACCACGTGTGTTGGTATTAAATGGAAGTGATGGCAATGACGGTGGAGCCAACTGTCCAAACGCGTAAAAAGGGAAAGCCAATTGGCTAGAATTGATTGTGCGCATGGGACATAAATGAGGTTCTGACAGACCTTATGGAGGAGAGAGAAAACCACCTATTTGAAACTAGCCAAGAGCTGAGTTTCAAACAGGTGATTTTCTACCCTGAAGTGAGCTCGGAGGCAGAAAACCAGAAATAGAGGTGACTCGACCAGCTTGTCAAGCCACCTGGAAGGATATACATGGAGCCAAGGGATATATACATAGAAACAAGGAGATATACAGGGGTTACATACAGCTATACACATATATACATGAGTATATAATGCAGGATGACACCCGCGGGAAAACCAGACAAGGCAAAAATGTATATACAACTATCTACACTATTAACAAACAGACCACTTTTGCACAGAGGGCGGATAACCCTCAGGCAGAGCCGACCCACCAACGGGTGGCAGAACCAGAAGACAACAAACCAAATGAAACAAAGAAACAAAATAAAGCAAGACAAGCCAAAAACCAAACAAAACTGACGAAAACCAGAGAGCGGAAGGAAAATAGAGAAGCGGGAAAGCGGAAATACCAACCTGAGAACGCAGAAGAAGGAGGAAAATGAGGATTTACCATAGGAGCTCTGCAACAGCTCGAGTTTCCAAACGGTCAGAATCACCACCACGAAGCACTCGCACTTGCCTGAGAATGACTGAAAGTTTTGAGTGTTGATTATCGTAAACTCTCTGCAAATGCTCTGTTAATCGCTTTAAATTTGCTCTCTTATTTTCTCTAAGTGCTTGGAGGTTTTAATCGTGGTAAGTGTGAAAGTGACAGATGACTTCTATTTATACCTACGGTAAAAAGGTAATCCTCCCCCTTCCGGCAATCTCTGGACAAGCAAAACCTCTGGACTCCGGGCACAGGGATTCCTTGTGATGATATCCTTAAGAACATCACAGCGAAGAATTCCAGAGTCTGAAATCCAGTTTCCAACAAAGGAAAACCTCCAGGACTGGAGTCCCGGAGATGAAAACCAAACAAACAAATCACCACACCGGGGAAGAAAACCCTAGAGAAAGAAAACAAAAAAGAAAGAAAGACAAGGCAAAGCCGCAAGCAAAAGAAAACAAAAGCAAAAAAGGGGGACCCAACATTTTGCACACAAAATATAGGGACGGGGATGCATGGCATAACAAAACCTAAACACAAAAAGGAAAGAAATGCACTAAAAATTGAGTGAGTCACTCACAACCACACTCTCTGCATTCAAAGGCACAACTACCTTAAACAAGAAAAAATTTCAATAAAACCTTTTATTCAGAAACATCTATTTTTGAAGTATACTTTTGACCAGAAAGCATCAAAGGCTGTGATTCACATCACCACAGATAATTGATTAACTATTTTGAGATTTTGAAGATCAATAAGATATACGAGCCAACTGACTCGAACCTTAATTTGAAAAATAACAAAAGAAAGGCCGATTCATAAAGATAATAAATCTTGAAAGATTACTGAATAAATCTAAAATATATTTCAACATATCATAACAGCATGTTCATTCTGTAGACGTCCAAAATTGTCCTTATATTAATTTAATTAATATTTCCATAACATTATAATTAATTTTAATTAATTATATTTGTTATATTCTTCTATTTATTTAATTAAATTTATTTAATTAAATATGATTCACTCCCTTTAGTATTTGAATTTAATTTAAATACTATCCCTTTTAATGTATTAATCTTATTTAATACATTACCCTCCATAAATCCCCTTTTAAATAAATTTTAAATTTATTTATTCCCCCACATTTCTAGTATTCTTCTAAACCATAATTAATTCAAATTAATTTGGATTAATTTTAATAAGACCTATTAATCTTACCTAGAAACCTACTCTATTCCTACCCTACCCTACCTATTTCTCTTAATAAACCTACTTCCTCACTTAAGCACACACTAATCACACTTAAAGTGTGATTCCTACTCTTTTTAGCACTAATGGAGTGCTCCCACATGTGTGAGCAACTCCTCAAAAAGGAAGCCACCAACTTCCTT
>MU221686.1:163043-174850 GCA_018584345.1 Thuja plicata
TTAATCAATAGTGGGATTAAGTTATTGTGTTGGGAGAGCACACCCACAATAATCTCTAAGAGAAAATCAACAAGGCATTGGGTGCCCTTGTTCAGCTCATCGGAGGTTGTGGTGAAAGTCTTTGTTTGGGGATTTTATTTTAAATATGCTAACTCTTTGAATCTTATTTTTTAATGGCTAATCTTAATGTTTGCATGTTTTAGTGTTGTTCCTTGCAGGTATACTTTTATCACATACACATTCAACTCCAACTAAAATCAAAACCATGCATTTCAATAGACCAACTGATCCACAAAAATGATAAAATCTGCTTATATTACCAACTGATAATATATATATATATTCATATGTTTGAAAATATCCAATATCATCACCAGAGGAAGAACTTTAAGAAAATGGAAGCGATAATAAAATTGAGTTTCTTTTGCAAAAGAACCCACCCTCACTTGGTCGTCCAAAATATCATATATAGCCATGCAGGGCTTAATTTAGTTTTAAAACTAACTGCCTCAAAAATAGCGGGAACTTCAGAAACAAACTAAAATAGAAAACTACTTAGAGAACTAATTGGCCGATTGGCCCACTATAGCTCCAGCATTGGTGTTCGTGGCATTCTTCATTGTCTTCCATTCCTCGAACGCCACAGAGAAATTTTGTCTCAGTTTTTGGTTTGGTTTGGCAGCTACTTTAAACCTCTGCAGCCAAACATCTTTGAAGTTCTGCGTCTATTTGGTTTTATTTGCAATCACCTTCAGATGTTCATCACCATAGACCACCGTCGATTCCACATGAGCTAGGATCGAATGGTCAGTCATCCTGATTTCTTTGGAAGCTTTCAAGTTTTCCAACTTTTTATGGAAGTAGGGCAGCACCTTTGACATTTCACCATTGGCTTCATTCTATAGTCCGATGATCTTCCCTGTACATTCATTTTGCGCCAGTAAGGTGTCTCTTGGGTTGATCTGGACTTCAATTATCTGAGATGACTCATCTATCGCCTGTTCATATAATGAACTTTCCCATTCCAAATTCACTTTGACCATGAACAGTGGATTTTTGTCCATTCCAAGCACTGCCTTTTTAGAAATAAACTTATTTATACCATAGGTATAAACATTCTCCATATTATGCATCTTGATTTCCAATTCCCCCCTTTTCTTTTTCCATAACTCCACATCATTTTCTACTGTATTTATTAATTGTTCAGCTTTTGTCATCACATTATCAAAATCACTAGAAAACCTAGTAATTTCTTCATTTACCTTATCCATCCATTTGTAGAAGGCTGTTGATATTGATCTATCCTTGTGTACCTAGTCTAGGAATTTATGACTTTCAGGGGACTTTACATCCAAATCAAAAGGAACCATTGTCAGAGGCTGAGGTAGAGGATTATGAAGCTGCTGAATATACTTGGCCATTTCACAAAGGGCCTGCTTCAATTTGATCTTATCCTTAGCGTCCTTTTTCACTCATTGACTAATTTTCTTATTGGCTGAATCAAAGATTTTTAAGTCAGTGGCTCTGGTGGACATGCCCAGATCTATCTTTTCTACATGGAAATCACTTTTTGTAACCTCATCACTGGTTTTATCTGAGTTTGGTTTCAATATCTCTACCATCCAGTGTCATGTCTTAGTATCCACATCAGCCATGGCTTCTACCTTCAGATTTTTACCTCTTGGGGTTTTCCCGAGATATTTGCTAACCATATCTCCAACATGAGCCGATATTGGAACAATGCTCCTTTTCTTATTAACCGAAAGCCCCATCCAGTTGGTATTCTTTCGTGTAGGAGCATCAGTGGAAGGGGTTGATACTGACAAGTTTTGGTGGTCTTCCCCTGCTATTTGAATCTTCGGAGGGCTTGATGGACTCTTATCCATTTTAACCTTTTTCTTAGGTTGTTTTCCACTCTCTTCCTGGTTAGACTCAACTGTAATACAGGGGATCGATTCTGCCTATTCTTGCCTTTTTCTCCTGGCTCTTGTAATCCTCAGGGATTGTATAGGGATTTTTTCTCTCCTTTCAGTATGATCTTCAATTCTGGTTTTGGATTCACCTGCAGAAAGCAATTCCTCATTTTCATTAGTAATAGTGGGAGAAGTGGTGAGTTTCGAAATCCTTATACTCTTCCTGGTTGCTGAGACAAGGATTTCATGTTTCTTCTTCTTTCTTATTTCCTTCAACCACTTGTCTGTTCTTTTGAACACACTTTCAGAAATAGCATTCAAATAATCTACCTCCTCTCTTCCCCAATCTATTTTCCTGGCCACTGCTTCGCTATTTTGTTTTGCACATTCAGCTTCTGTCACATCCTTTTCTATATCAGTACCAAGCCCTTTAATTTTAAAAGGAAATCGCAGGGAAATAATCTGATCCAGTGAAAATTGGGAATGCATTCTTTTCACAACCTCAAATTCATCAATGCAGTCAGCCCAATAGTCTTCCTAAATCGGTTGATGTAGGAAGGTGGCATCTATTTTGAAATGGTTCGCCACAAATTTCTTGTTGTCAAAATAGATGCGACTTTGATAATAAGGGAGATTGAATACTTTTAATTCGGTATCAGGAGAAGACATACCATGTGTTAAACTGAGGCGATAGTGTCCAAAATCAATAGGAAAGAATGAACCCACTCCTCTTTTAAACTTGAATTTCAATCCGACCTGGATAATTTGTCTTCATATTTCCAATAGAATGTACTTATCTAGACAATAGTGTGGGAGCTTCACAGGTTCACCACTAAAGCCTCCTACCCTTAAATAGCTAAAGGTGGGGAATTGAACAAAGAAACTACCATAAGCCTTAATCAACTCCATAGCCTCTTCAGACATTTTGTAATTTATTCTTCCTCTCAGCTCAAAGACAAGCTTGGCTAGGAACGTATCTTGCACCCTTCAGAAATTTCTTAGGTTCTTCTCCTTCTGCAGATAAGAATGGTATTCGTAGATCATCATGTCATCTCTCCACGGTTAATGAGGCAAACCCTCCTAGTTTCTACAGATGGCTAGAACATAAAATAGATATGAGGACATATAGAAATTAGAGGCTTCTGTAGACTGGGATAGTTCTTCATCTAGCTTTGCCGCTATTATTTCAGCCCAGTCGACATATTTTCCGTTAGTCAGAATGGTTTGAATGAGGATGTACATCTAGTCCTCCCACATTATGTCATTAGGTTTTCTCCTCAGTCTGTTCAGCATGACAAAAATATCTCTTACTTCTCTTACCAAATGGTCTTTTTTCAGAGGCTTGGGAAGTCTGGAACCTCCTCTTTTAGCTTTGGATAACCAGTCTCTGGCTATATTATTACTATAATCCCTGAAATTGTGGAGAAAATCTTCTTTAGCTTTTTCAAAATCATAGGTGACATAAGTCTCTGTAGGGGGAATTCTTAGGGCTGCCATTATTGTTTATCAGTTCACAGATACCAACATTTCTCCAGAAGGAAGGTAGATACATTTATTTACCCTGTCATAACTGTTTCTACACTCCATCACCAATTCAAGGCACGGAGTCACTTCAGGAAAACCAACAGCCTCTAACAAACCGCTTTCAATGATTTTGGCTCATATAGTCTCATCTTTGGCATTTCTAACTCTATGAACAATCTCTGCAATGTCGTTGTTGACAAGAACCGTATCTCCCATTTCTGGTAAACAACTACTTATAGCAGAAAACTTGTTCTCCTTTACAAATTTGGCCTGTAGGGCCGACTTACTAGAACTACCTATGATAATTCCTAGCACTACTGATTCGGGCAAAAGATACAAAACAATGGAAATTTCCTTTCCTACAACATGCAATTCTTGAAACCAGAAAGGAAAAAGAGAGAAAATACTTTGAGACTCACCGGTGCCAACACTTCTGCTCTCAGAGAAAAACCTTCAAAGATCTTCAGTCCCGTCTAACTTTCCAACAAAAGGTGAAAACAAAAATGGCAAAGAAAGGAAAGCTGAATACATACATTTAAGTCGCCTCCTTTTAGTAATTATGATTACTTGTCGTGAATCAATAATTCCCGCCGCCAATCGTTGGCCACGTCCCATCACATTTCCTTCTTACTTGGGCAAACTGTACTTTTAGTTGAGTTGATGTCACTCCCCATCTTTTCAGAACTCAATTTCATAAATGCGAGTGAAGTTTGGCACGTGTTGAGTGTGTCCGATCATTATTGCATTTTTTAATCTTGAAATTTGAACTTTAATGCGCCAAGTTCAAAGTCTGAGATCTCGCATGCCTTTAGCCATGACTTGACGAAAGTAATAAATACGAAGAATTGACGCATGACGCATGAGGGGAAAATGAATTATGAACACAAAAGGTTATGGTTCAAGATTCAATATCTGAAAAAGCGTGACGCCGAGACAGAAGAAGACGCAGGCTAAAGAAGGAATGACATATGTAAAATGGGAAATTGAACTTTGAACTTTGAACTAGTGAGTTCAAGGTTCACAGTTCAATAATACATCACACATTTGATGCGGGCTTGCAAAACTTATCGATAGAAAAGATAAACGCAGACTTGCACAACGGGAAAAGGGATCCTGAACTTTGAACATTGAGTTCAAGGTTCAAGATTCAATATACAACCCGACACTTTACATGTTACTTTGAGAAAAATTTAATCAAAATCTTTTTGATCTGCAACATATAGGTAGAATATAAGAACAAGATTTTACATAATTGAAGGAAATCCTTCGATATGATTGAATTAAACATCAGAAATATTTTGATAAAAGAACTAGAAAGAAGAAGATAAACTTAATTAATTTGGAAGATGAAATCTTATGGTGTGCGATAAAGTCAAGAGAATATGTAGTTAACTTAGGATACAAATTTGGGAAATATGATTATTTGAGCAAAGATTGGGCAATTAAACTATGTTGGAGTAAGAATCTACTACCAAAGGTCAGAGCCTTTGCCTAGACAATATTTTATAAGAAAATTCTAAGGAAAGATAGGCTAGAGAGAATTAGAATAATGAGACCTCGTAGATACCCCTTATGCAAGGAAAGTGAAGAAATATTATATCACCTTTTTGTACAATGCAAAGTGGCTAACCAATGCTAGAGTCATTTCCTAAACAAACTAGAATGGAATGATCTACTATAAAATAAATTATGAGGATTTTCAAAGAGTGGCCACAAAGAAGAAAGGGAAACCTCTAGTAAGGAATATCGTAGGAAACCCCATCACAAATCCTATGAAATTTATAGAAACAATAAATCTAAGGATATTCAAAGAAAAGAAATCCTCCTTAAAAGAACTTATAAATAAAATTGAAATAAGAATACACAAATATCTAAATTAAAAGTCTCTAATAGAAAATTCAATAACTTTTCCCAATAAGATGACAAAATCACCAATAAATGGCCTGACCCAATAAACCCTAATTGAAATTTCATCTAAGAAAATAAAAAATAAGCAAAGCAAAATGACAATCACCCTCAAGTGGACAACATACACAAATTCCTTTAGCAGCCTACATGAATAATAGTGTTGTTGAGCACAATGTGATTACATAGAGTTTGATCTTTTACAAATATTTAGGAGTGGACGGAGTTGACATAGAAGGGGAATTAGCCTTAGTGATAAATGCATCTAGATTGGGTTCCATACCAAATTGGAAGCTTTCTGCCATGTTGGAAAGAATTCAGGAACCTCTAAAGTCCTTTTAAGTTCTTACAATTAACCATGTCTATAGGGAAGCAAATATGGAGGCCAGTGAGATGGGAAATTGGGGGGTAAACAAAAAGTATTTTGGAACTATTGGTTCATGTAGAGAGATGGTGATATAAAATCTGGGCACACTGATTTGATATGACTTCATTGGGTGAATTTGGACATCTAACACTCATACTTAGAAATGATGTATTGGCACCCTCCCACTTTTGGAAAGATTGGATGTGATCAATAGTTGCAGACATCTAACAAGAGCTGCAGAGCAGCGTAGTTCCTGTCAAGTGAGGGAAGGGCGGTTCTGGGTTGGAAGAAAGAGTTGCAGAGCTCAATGGAACAAGATTGAAGCTTAAAGAATTATGAATAGTACTAAAACAGTGTGACTAATATATTATATGCTTTATTATGGTTCATATAACTTTTAATTACAACATTTATGGTGAAATTAGAATTTTTTTTTGTCTAAGACACAATATAAGCTTGCAACTCCAACACTTTGATGTATGCATGAAACACAGATCAAAATATGATATGTAAAACAATGTAGGTCAATTTAAAAAAGGGTACAAGAAAAAGAAGAGGAGGGGATATTGATAATCTAATCTGTGTAGAATTACATCTCATTGTCATGCAATCTGCAAGTTACAATAATTTATACCAAAAATGATCATGCAAAACATGACCTCCAAATTTTCAGAAATTTTCAACCTGTAAAGCAAGATTGCAACTTCAATATTTCAAGAACCAATTAGATACTTAACAGTGAAGTTTAAGGATGCATTATTTCAGGGCTATACACAATAGAGACAATAACATATATTATTGAGTCTAGTGTTTTAAGATCCTCACAGATGCTTGCTGAACAAATAGCCTTGAAAATTCCAACTTCATCAAGTCAATATTGAAATTAAACATGAAACTCTTGTCATGTAGGTCCAAATGAAAGTAACAAGGTCAAACCCTTATAAAGCCAGTGCAGAAAAATTCAATCCCTGAATACAAGAGGGTAATGGAAGGATTCATTTCATCAAACAAACTTACAATTTTGCAAAGGCGAGTTTCCTCGTCCCCAATTAGGCAGTGAGGGCCTCCTTCAAATCATCAGAAAAAAGTGTTACAACATTCTTAGACAGAGCTCTTGTGAACTCGTACCACAAATGTTTTCCCCCATTGAAACTACTTTGTCCTTGAGTTTCCTTTTACAGAAATTATTAAAAAAGATTAGTGTCTCAAAGAGAAATTCAATTCTTTTGAACAGTGTTGTTGGAATTCTCACATGAACAAATCGCCATAAGAATCTCCATTCTAAAACATCTTTGAATTCAGAAACAATGGTGGATTATAAAAAAAAAATTTACTTTCCAAGGAAAAGAATACGTAAGTTTTCATCCTAATGCATCTGCTAATCAAACCCTAAAAATCACACCTGGCTGGAGGGCTTAGCAGCAAAGAAAATATTTGTGCAAATAAGTGAGTCATTTCACAATGGGCATCAAACAAATACAATACCCTAAATGCCAACTGTCAGAAATCCACGTTTTCCCTAAAATTTACCCTTTGTAACTGTGTGAAGGGGTTTGTGGTAGCTTTCTTTGGAAACTCCTCCTTTGGCTTTGAAAGTGTTGCAATCTTGTGCAAGACAAAATACTGGAAAATAACTACCTTCCATAATACCTAAGCTCTAAACCCTAGCTTTAATACATTGTTGTTCGCCATATTAATAACCCTACAACATCCATCGCTATTCAGGTGAGCCCAAACCTCAATATTTGTGCATTCTCTTATATTGGTATTTGCAAATACATCGGCTAGCCATCTACTCTCCAATTAGAGAGTGCCAAAATATTTTGCACCAATATTTCAGTTAAAAAAATGCAACATGTAATGTCGCTACAACCCTTTGCTAAGGCCTTATTCCAAAACAAGAGCCAACTTTTAACACCCTCTACAAAAATAGTGACCCCGAGACATTGATTCTTTCCCTCTCCCTCTATATTTGGGTGTTCTCTTGCATAAGAATCTGCGAACCCTCCAATCTGGCCAATAGAAATCTGGCAATGTTCATATTGCACAGGCAACCCTTAAAGTTTAATCATCTTCTGTTCACAAACATTAAAAGAAATGCAACAATAGAGAAATGAAGCAATGTTATTGGATGAGAGGAAATGTTTAATCATTGTTTAACGTTTTAGCCTTCGCAAGAGTTCTCTACCATGGTAGGAACTAATAATGGAAAGTTAACAGACTCTTTAAGTGGAAACAGGTTTGGCTTTCTCAATGACAACATTGTACATTTGGTTGCATTCCACATGAGGAGATTACAATGTGGCTAATTCATGCTTGAAGCATGTGTATTAATTATTTTGGTAGGCAAATTAAGGAAAATCTTGTAAATCCCCTTAGGCTAATGGACACCCCATTTGATTAAAGAGTAATAAAAGGTAGATGACCTTGCTTGGTATAATTTCAAACCATCTCTTGCACTCTGCGAGAAAAATCCATAGTTTGATCACTAATGAAGATATAAGTATGGTGCTAGGAAGGGAATTTATGGCTTCTACCAAATAATATAGGGTAAATTCTAATATTACCTCACATTTTCTTGTTTCTCTCTTAAATTTGTGGCATAGGGAGTACAAATGTTGTTACTCCTATGAGAAGTCTATTGGATATTTGCTTCTGTGCAAATAATTGATTGTACATGTTTGTCATTGATGACAACATATAATATACAACGGTGTCTTGTATGCAATATCAGTACAGATGTTCTAGAGCTATGCGTGTTTATTTCCATGGTGTATACATGTTCTAGATGCTATGTGCATTCATGCTGAGTCAGATATGCAGTTTCAGTTGAGATATGATAATCTGTTTTGGCAGTTACAGTTTCTGGAGATTATCTGTTAAGAGCCGACGTAAATACAATGTTTCTTGAGTTGTGCCTATCTTCGGGATATGTGTGTTTACATTCATGTTTAGTTATGATTTATTCATGATTATACAAAGGAACCAAAAATGTTTTAACAGAATCATGATGTTCAAGTTAATTTGGTGAAGCTGACTTTGTGAAGCATCGCGTCTATTCAGTTTGAGTTCTGCGGTCCTAACTTTGATTGTGTGATTAGTTAAATCGAAAAGTAACTTGTTGAAGTGTTTTCTACATTCGTTGTGACCTTATCCTTGGAAAATATATATATAGCAGTTCAAGTGAAATCTCTATGAGTTGAAAATGAAGTGAAAAAGAAAAGACAGAGCAGAGCAGAAAGATATACTATTGAAGATCCATGTGAAGAAATAGAAGAAGACTACAATTCACTGGAACTGATCAAGACAACAGGTCTACTCAATAGTTCATTATCAAATATAGTGTATATCTATTTTCTAAAAGGTTGCAACCTTCATCATTTGAGCAGTGAGCTCTTGGACAGTGTGTCCTCGCCCCTAACAGGGTTATCTGTAAAAGACTCCTAACAGGGTCCGACCTTTGACCATGTCTCTGTACTTATTGCATTGTAATTATCAACTCCTAACAAGGTTGCAAGATATTCTAACAAGGATCATTATAAACTAGTACAGTTATTTGTGGGTGCTAATTCCCATCGGGGTTTTTACCTAGTTTGGTTTTCCCCATGACCAAAATTGTGTAGTTCAATTCGGTGTTAACTTGTTGAGTTTACATTTAAAGTTATTTTGTACTTAATTGGAAAAAGAATTGAATCTTATAGATAACTGATTCATCCCCCCCTCTCAGTTATCTCTTGGGACTATTCCTAACAATTGGTATCAGAGCCAAGTGGTTTGGAGAGAAAGCCTAACATCTTAAGGTAGATCAAATGGCGTACTTTAGGAAAGAGAGTCCTAAGTTTGATGGAGAGAACTATCTTGACTAAAAGAACAAAATGATAACACATCTTCAGTGCATTGGATTTGAGAATCTATGAGATTTCTACTCATGCAATTGATGTTCCCACTTTTAAAGACCTTGCAGAAGAAGACTCTACAAATAAACAAAAATAAGTATTCACTCAAAATGCAATTGCCAAGGAAGCCCTAATCAGTGCCCTATCTGACAGTGAATTTTTTGAGATCAAGAAGGCAAAAAAGGCATATTCAATTTGGAAATACTTAGAAGATATGTTTGAAGGAGACATCCAAGAAAAGAATGCGCGCAGAAAGACATGGAAGAAAAGATACAATAATTTAGAGATGCTACCTGAAGAGAACATCATAGCTTACAATCAAAGGATTAATGAAGCAGTATCAGGTATCAGGAACAATGGTGGAGAAATTTCAAAGGATGATATAATGGACAAACTAATGACCACATTGACAGTAGACTATGAGAGAAAGATCAATATCCTAGATGAGACCATGCAATTCTCAAAGGACTTCAAAAGAGAAACCCTGATCAACAAAATATCTGCATTTGAGATATCAAGATCGAAGACAAAACCTAAAATGGAAACAACTTTCAAAGCCTCAGTTCATAGTAAGAAATCTTTAAGAAGATCTAGCAATAATGAAAAGGAAGAAGTCGATACTGAACTAGAAGAAATCATTGCTATGATTGCTAAGAAGGAAAGAAAAGGTAAAGAGAAATATTTAGGATAGATACCATTCAAATATTTTTCATGCAACAAAGTTGGCCACTTTGCATCCAAGTGTCCTACAAGAGTCAAAATTTTTAGATCAGATTACAAGACCAAATACACTAAGGAATGCTATCATGCTGAAGATGGTGTAACTGATGATGATTCAGGAGAAGATGAAATTGGATTTGTTTCCATTAAAGACATTGAGAAAATGCTTGAGGAGATGGACATTGAACATGAAAAAGAATCACAAAAGTTAGTATTAGTTTCCAAAGCAGACATCAGAACAGACTGGATCATAGATAGCGGGTGTTCACATCACATGACAGGTGACAAAGACATATTTATACATCTAGAAAAGTACAAAGGTGGCATGGTTAGATTTGGAGATAACACTCCCCAACCTATCATAGGCAGAGGATCTATCACCTTAGATGGAAAGAACAAGACAGATGATGTTCTTTATGTTGATGGTTTGCATCATAACTTAATAAGTGTTGGACAACTATTAGATAAAGGATATCAGTTGGAATTCAAGAACAATAGTTGTATTATCAACAAAAAATAAGGAGACGTGATTGCAGTAGGCTCAAAGACCAAAGATAATGTTTTTCAGCTTAACTCTGAAGTAAGTTGTTTTGTTGCAAAAGTGGATGATAGTTGGCTATGGCACAAGAGACTTTGTCATATCAATTTTGACAACATTGTTAAGATAAGCAATGTAAGGGTAGTAAGAGACCTTCCAAGTATTGCAAGACCAGTTGATACTATGTGCAGGGAATGTGTGATGGGGAAGCATGTGAGGACCTCATTCAGGAGTAAACAGAACTATGCAGAGAACAAATTAGATCTGATATATACAGACCTATGTGGACCTACTCAAACAAGATCATACTTTGGAGAAATGTATTTTATTTTGTTTGTTGATGATTTCTCAAGGATGATGTGGGTTGCGTTCTTAAAAGACAAATCTAAAGCCTTTGAGAAGTTCAAAGTATTCAAATATAAGGTTGAAAATGAATCTGGATTGAAGATAAAATGTCTGAGATTAGATAGAGGAGGAGAATTCACCTCTGATCAGTTTTATGATTACCGCAAAGAACATGGAATCAAAAGACAGTTAAGTGCACCTAGAACCCCTCAGAAGAATGGGATTACAGAAAGAAGGAATAGGATAATACTTGACGCAGCGTGCACTATCATGATTGAAGGGAAGGTTTCCCATACCTATTGGAGAGATGCAGTCAATACAACAGTCTATACTATCAATAGAATCCAATTAAGGCCAAGCATAGATAAGACACCTTATGAACTTTGGTTTGGTAATGTAACTACTGTAAAATACTTTAGAATCTTTGGAAGCAAGTGCTACATCAAGAGAGATGATAGTATTGACAAGTTTTATGCTAGAAGCGATGAAGGTATTTTTCTTGGTTACTCTACTAAAAGAAAAGCCTATAGATGTTTTAATCTAAGATTGAAGAAGATCATTGAAAGTACTCATGTGAAGATTGATGAGAAGTTTATGAT